>JANHFT010000001.1:1066447-1077490 GCA_032467955.1 Pseudoxenodon macrops | reverse complement strand
TGGGGGGGGGTAATGACGTTTCCTTGAAGTGCTGCTTCAGAGTGACCTGGGCATTTGCTGGCTATGTGCTTTGTCCATTTGCAAGTTCTGCATCCCCTTGTTGCATTTGATGGAACTCTGTTGATGTTTTCACTGGGCATTACCTGGCTATGTGTCCTGGGGTCTCACAGTAAAAGCATAGTCCTCGATCCCTTCTTCTTTGCTTCTCTCCTGGGGTCTCTCGGCTGCTCAGATTTGTATGGCTTCTCTCATGCTGGATTCTTAGGGGGCTATTGGGAGGGAGACGGGCTGTGGGTTCCTTTCCCCTTACTGTCCCTTCCCTGCCTTAACTCTTCTGGTCAGCAGCCCATTAGTACACAATGCTAACACAGCTCTTCCAGGGTATTTGGGGTGCCTTGCCTCATCAGCTCATCTCTTAGGTCCTCAGCCAGCCCCAGGTCAGTCGGCTAAGTCATTCCACCCTGCATTGCCAGCAAGTAACTTAAAAGTCCGAAATATATGCCCTTACTTTCTTCTGTTCCTGCTTGAGCTTCCTGATCTCTCCCCTAGCAATGATTCTCTGTATGGGATCCCCAAAGTGTCCTTGGGGGTTATGCATGAAATCCTGATAGGTTGTCCTGCACCAGTTTGTTGCCTTCAATGAGCAATATTGCCCACTTAGTTGCTGCTTTCTTTAGCAAGCTTAGCACAAAAGGCACTTTAGTGCAATCAGCGGGAAACACCACCGGGCCTGCCTGTCATAAACATTTTCGCATTCACATCAAATTCAAGGCATTCTGCAAATTGATCATTTATGCATCCGCTTCTGCTGGTGTTGCAACAAAGCAGCCAGGTGCTTGGCAGATAGCAAAGTTTCTTGAGGTTAGGAGTCCATTCCTGAAATTCCTCTCTTTGTATGAGAGTAATAGACTTGCAAGATTGATGTCAGTCTGTCTAGGTAGACCAGACAGGGAACTAATTCTATTTTAATGTAAAGCTACATGAAAAGAATCCTGCAAGACTGAAAGCAAGTTCTCCCACTGTTGCTTTTACAGCCTGAGAACTTACATTTATCCCAAAACTAGCCAATCAGATGTTTGCCTTGTGTTCACCTTGTCCAAATTTGCCCATCCAAAAGATGACTGGGCGGGGCTAAGGTCACCTTTGTGGGAGTTTTTTTAAAATGCATTCATAATAATTTAGTCTTGGGTGGAAGACAAACAAGTAAGTTAATCACTTTGATTTTAGGTGAAAGATTTTAAAAAGACCAGCCGTATATTACAAAGCTACCAGAAGCAAAAAAAAAAACCAGTATGGGCCGCGGTGTTATCATCTGTCAGGGTTTTAAAAGAGGGATAATGGAGAGTTTTGTGTGCGTGTGCGTGTGAGTCAGAATGTATAACACCCATTGCCACAAAGCTATAGGCAGCCACATATCATTCCATCTCTAAAGCTGCTGCTTCGGTTCTGAACTGGGCTTTAAAATCTCCGCACGTCTCCATCTGTGGGGCTTTAATGAGAACCAGTCAGATTATGTCCACACTTTAATAAAGGACTGCAAGATAGCATCTCCTTCTCGGCTGGCAGGATCACTTGGCGGAGTTCAGGCTGCAGGATGCGCAATGGAAGGAAGAGAGAGAGAGAGAGAGAGAGAGAGACGAAATGATGCCGGTTTAACCCCTTAGGTCCATGGGATCCTGGTAACCTACAAATCCTAAACACTTGGAAGGCATTTTCTTCATATAATATCCGGGGGCTTCAATTTTTTGTTTTCCTGAGAAGCAGGTTATCAGATGTTTCCATGCATGCACACTCACAATAATTGTCACAAATTCCCTATAGCTGCTGGGAAATAATTTAGCTTGTTCTTGACTTATGACCATAATAGGGATCAGAATTTCCATGCCTAAGCAAGACTGTTATCGAGTGAGTTGCCACCCGATTTTACGACCTTTTTCACCAGGTTCGTTAAGCAAATCACTGCCGTTGTTAAGTGAATCATGTTGCTAAGCAAATCCGGCTTCCCTCATTGGCTCTGCTTGTCAGAAGCTGGCTGGGAAGGTCGTAAATTGATTGAAACTGTTGTAAATATAGGCTAAGCACTTAAATTCTGATCGTGAGAGTGCGGGGTTGCTATGATGGTCATAACCGTGAGGACCAGCCGTAAGTCACTTTTTTCAGTGCCGTTGTAACTTCGCATGGTTGCGAAGCGAATGGTTGTAAGTCGAGGACTACCTGGTTATAAACACAAGTGGTTATCCAAGGAAGATGCAGAGTTAAGCTACATGAGAGTCGGTGACCTTAACTTAGAAGGCAAAAATAAATAGTCTGCATACATTAGTCAATTTTAGTCCAATATGTTGTCTGAACCGGATTTATGTGGATCATTTTGGAGACAATGAATCGCATAAGTCCAGAAGATTAATAAAATGATGGATAAATGTAGTAAATGAATTATGAGTTAAATTGCTAGGGATTCACCTTTGCATAGCGCATTACGTATGCAGAGTCTAAACTACAATTCACAGAAGCCCTTATCTTCTTTTTCATTAATTCTGCAATATCTAGCTATTAGAGGGCCACTGAAGTAGAAAAGAGGATTAATAGAAGAAGAGCGGGAAAACGAAGATGAAAAGAAAGAATGCTGAAAGTCGTGGGGTAGCTGACGCAATTGTTTATCTCCAAGGAACTTTATTTTCTCCCCCACCTCCCATATTTATAATCCCACTAAACCGTAATGTGATTTGTTTGGTTTTAGTTTTAAATGTCCCGGAATGAGAATAGCAATCACCACCACCGTTGTCCATTTAAGTTATGAATGCCTGAAAGCATCTGGCAACTGTTATGGGACTGGCAGATTAGACAAGCCTCCCAATTGGTTCTGACCCAGCAAAGCAATTAATATTGTAGTGCGCCGTTTTGACATAGGAGGCAGAAAGTTTTAAAACAGGGGTTAGTCTCAAAGTAAGGATATGGCCTTCTCCAGCCCTGCTGCCCCCAGTTGTGTTCTAGGACAGTAACTGTCAGCCAGTATAGGTGTTGAGGCTTCTAACTGGGAACTCTTAAGAGTTGAGATCCCAACATACTGAAGAACGTATCAGGAAGGGAAGGGCCAGGATGAGTCAAAGCAGTAAGCATGAACCATTAATCTTGAGGAAGGGTGGAAAGAGATCCGGGAGCTACCAACATGCATATATCTCTTTGGAGAGGCATTCCAAAAATATCTCAAAATACAAGGTGGAGAAAAGAAGCCTGAGACTTGGAAAAGTCATTGCGACCTCTTTTGCTTGTGTTTATTCCTACTCTTGAGACCTCTTCCACTTTATGCTACGTTGCAGAATCATAATGACAGCAGAGTGACCTTATACGAGTCGGAGAACTTCCAAGGATACAAGTTTGAGCTGACTGATGACTATCCATCATTGCAAGCCATGGGATGGAGCAGCAAGGAAGTAGCCTCCATCAGAGTTCTCTCTGGAGCGTAAGTGATGCCTTCTGTTTCTCTTGGTGCAATTTTCTGTTCAAGGTAATAAGTATCAGAGAGCATCTGTTGAGTAATTACCTTAATTTAATAAGACAATCCTTCCTACAGTTCTGGTATCTTCTCTATATGTATTGGGCTACTTTACTCACATGCAAAATAGCTACGATGATGGTGCACAATGATCACTGTAGATCTGAAGATCTCCATAACAGGAAGGTGACCTTATATTTTTCTATCAGAGAGTTTGCTGGTCACTTTTCTCCATAGTTTTAAATTCCATAATCAAGTTTGGACTGGAAACAGGCTTCTTCTGTTTCTGATCACACATTGCATTAAGCCACAAGGGGGTTATTTGGCTTTGGCTGAGCATGTTAAACTGGTTACTGAGATGGGTAAATTATGGTTTATGACTGAGCATTCCCATAGTGACTTGTTTAACAAAGCACAAAATTTTATAACAAGCAATGGCTGTGTGAACCCAGCAAGCCAACTTTTTTCAAGAGACCTAAAGGAGTTACAAGCAAGTTTCATTTCTTGTGTCAAATCTTGTTCTCATATTGTATGAGATTAAATATATTTCTCAGTGTTTGGTGGCTTTTTAAAGTACTGCATATAAAAATCTACAATACTGCTCCATCATATGAAAAATTTGAATACAACAAATCCACAGATGGAATAGATCTTCCAAAATTGATTTCTGCATTTCAAAACAGTAACCATTACTACAATGTCTCATTCCCTTACTCCCAGTCCTTTTTGTGGTACATCTCCTTTGGGACTGGTTACCAAGTCCAAGGACTGGAGGAGTTGAAATCCAAAGGACCATTGAGGTGCTATGCTACTCTAACCTGCTGCCCTCCAGATACATTGGGACTATATCACTTAGCCTTCACAACCAATATAATTTAGGTGTTGCAGTATCAACACATTCCCAAAACACCAGCTTAGGAAAAGATGTGCTGCTCCCTTTCCAACGAAGGAACGTGTATCAGATTGCCTATCACCCCTATCTTCTGTTTTATCCTCCTAGGTGGGTGGCATATCAATATCCAGGCTACCGAGGCTACCAATATATCCTGGAACGGGACCGACAGAATGGTGAATATCGGAAGTACACTGACTATAGCAGCCAAGCCCATAGCAGCCAGATCCAGTCCATCCGCCGTGTCCAGCATTGAGCCAGGTCTTAGCAGCAGAAACAGTAGTATTATGTTTCCTGTGCAACTCCCACCCTCACTTTGGCCAAGTAGTAGACCTGCACCCAGTAGCTAATAAAGGCATTTACCAAACTCCTTTTTCGTTTCATCTGTCAATGAAAACTTTGTGCCGCGATTCTTAGGAGTTGCTAGAGTTCGTACCTCAGACTGCCGGTGCGGGTGCAGTTACTGTGGAAAGTTCAAAATAATCAATAAATGAGAATCCTATTTGGCTAGCTAATCCAGGAAGGATTGGTTAAGGAAGCCCTTTGCAATAGAAAGAAGAAGCCAGAGTGTGTATTTTTGTAAAATGGATCCTACCTGCTTTCCTACTCCTACAGAAAGAAAGAAAGAAAAAAAGTCACTACATATTAGCACATTATTTTGAGATTGGCTCATGATCAGGACCACAAATGAACAAACAACATTTTAGCAAGAAGCTGAACTGAAAGCATTTCCAAGAGGGTTAATCATCATAAATCTTTTGTTGCACATACAAATACAAAGATTTTTTTTGGCAATTTGCAGATTTATTTATTATAACATAAGCTTTGGTCAAAAACCTCATCCTTCAGCTATAAGGATTGTTTGAAGAGCCCTATTAGCAACATTGACTGGCAAATGATGTTTACTTACCGTAGTAGCCGCCTCCTTCCCAACTGCTAAAATGATCAAGGGTGGACTTACCCAATTTGGGGTAAGGTTACCAACTTTAAAAATTAAGCAGGCACAAATGTGTCCTAAATTTACTAGGTCGAATAGTTGTTAGGTGTGCAGGATCAGCAGATAAAAAGGTTTTCACTTCTAAAAATACTGGATCAGCTGTAAAAACAGTAACCTTTTGGAAAACTTTAGACTGCGATGAAACCATGCTCACTCATTCGTACCTGAATCGCTGGGCATCAGTAGCTAGCTAGACAGTCCAAGATCTCTGCAGATTCGGGCTCATTAGAGCACCCCACTGGGCTTCCTGCGGTAGGAGGAAGTGTGGCTATTGGAAAATATGTGAACCGAATGTATACCAGTCTCTTTCCGAACTGGAAGATCTTAGTGCTGTTCCCTGCTCTGCGATAATAACAAGGAGTACGATAATACAAACAAACAAACATACTTTGTAGGTGCTCAGAGGCAGTCTCTTCATTTTTTCATTTCTCTCAAGACTGAACCGATTGGCGGCATTTCCCAGTCGATGATTTGCCTTAAGTGGCAACTGTTGAAAGAAAAAGTCATTTTTTGGAGGGGGGGGGATGACAGGTCACGCTGGCGTGCTGTTTGATTTCAAGAAATGGGGGTTCACGCAGGCTGTTTCCTACAGCATTTCACACATGTCAGCCCACAGAGCTTGCAGCATGCTTTTCGACAGGGTGAGAGAACAGTAGCTCAGGCTTCGGCACCAATGGGAAAGCTTTGCTTTTCACTAGGAGAGGCACTTGTGCCTTTGCAAATCATTCCTCTTTCTGTGTGGCTTGGCAAATTACCTAAGTGAATCCTACACACAGAAGCAACCCTTCCCCAACAGTAGCTTTGGTTGGCTCCACCTCTCAGATTCAGCTATGTGTTCACATCCGCCTAAATATCCGGGACTGGACAAATCTTTTGATTTGTAATGAGCCTCTCCACCCTGAATAGAGGAAGAACATTCAAGCACCCTAGAATGGACCCGGGAAATTCTCTTATTCTCTGCTTCCCCACCTGGTTACACCCAACACACCCACATACCCACACACCCACACCATACAGAACACGAAAGCAGCCCCTGCAACACACACACACACACACACACA
This sequence comes from Pseudoxenodon macrops, assembly GCA_032467955.1. Classification (NCBI taxonomy): domain Eukaryota; kingdom Metazoa; phylum Chordata; class Lepidosauria; order Squamata; family Pseudoxenodontidae; genus Pseudoxenodon; species Pseudoxenodon macrops. The sequence goes on along the minus strand of JANHFT010000001.1, from coordinate 1,071,047 downwards.
CACACACACACACACACACACCATACAGAACATGAAAGCAGCCCCTGCCATCCGATATTTAATTTTCTAACAATGGACTGTCTTTGTAACAAAAATTCCCCCCTCTGCTTAAGCCTGTTGCAGTGTCCCACCTTAAGGATATTATTCCTGCCAAATGCCTACCTGAGATTGTTGTTGGCTGGTGTTTTTTTTTATTTTAGTGTCAGTTTCCTGATCTGCAAGTAGAACATTGCCTGAATAGTAGCAGGCTTTGTTGCTAGCTCTGCACAATTCATCTTGGCGGATGGTATTTATTTATTGATCGTAGTTTCATAACTAGTCATCTCGCACGAAAGTGACTCAGGGCAGCACACAACACTTGCATTGCTTTAGAGTGAGGCCGTTTGCCACCATCTGACGGAAATCCAATGGGACCCAAATGCAGGTGATGCTTCCAGAAGAGGTGGAGCCACGTAATTGCATCTTGCACCATAGACATAATGTGAGAATGCAGAAACAATCCCTGACAACCTCAGAGCCATGACTGGAATGAAAATCCCTCATTAAAACCATGGCACAGAAGGCTACAGCTTTTCTTAATATTTGATTCTCGGAGGAGATAGCCTCCATGTTACAAATTCAGCATAAATACAGGCATCCCAAACAAATAAAGAGCAATAGCTAAGCTATCCCACCCTGAAAAGCTAATAAGCACCAGCATCGTACAACCCAGAGGATCTGAGATCTTAAGATTAGCAAGACGGACAATATTGTAAAGAAATGTACAGCTGCTTAATGCTGGCTACATTCCGCTTTCTTCATTGGTTACCACTACCATTCCAAAGACAATCACTAAGTTTGCAAAGGTGCTAAACGTAGTGCCTGGGTTTATCTTGCTGCACGCAAAGTGATTGGTCTGCAAAGTGGTGGCCAGTTCTGACATCCTGTAAATGACACAAGGCTACAGAAGCTTAGCCACGGTGTGCATGGGGTTGCACCCCTTTTTAAAGGTTATTGAATAGAATAGCTATTCTGAGAAGCCTCTCTGCTATTACCAATGACCCACCGACAGTAGTTCAGGTAACTTGCTGGCACTGTGATAATGGGGGTCTGGCTCAGCTGGTCTCTTTTCATTTGTCACACAGCCTCTGAAGCCAAAACAGATGGCTGCCTCCTCCTCTGTATTGTTTGGCACAGACAATCTGTTTTGAGGCTGTTCCTTTCCAGTCTCCAATAAGGAAGTGCTGGCTGCAGGCCTCTCCCCTTGCACAAACATTCCTCCACACCTCCAGCCTCCTATCCAGAGCTCTGTGGTCTGCCCTCCCTTCCCTTTCCAAACAGGTAGCAAACCTGTAGCTCTCTCAGCCAGGTCCACGTCAGCTTCTGTCCTCAGCAGTCCTAACGGTAAGTAGAAACAAGGAATGTGGTGGATTGTGCTATGGGCATATGCTCCGATGCCTGATGTGTGAGAGAAGGGAAGAGAGTTTCCGAAGGAGCCGCTGCACTTTTCTTGCTTCAAGAGAGAGAGAGAGAGAAAACTTCCGGGAGTAGTTGCAGGTGTACAAGGTTGCTTTATTCTGGTGAGAAGGGCAGGTCAGGCAAACTGGACTGTTCTTACAGCCAAAGTGACTTAATCTTTCATTTTTGAACAGTACATAGAGGTGAAGTGCTAGCTAGCTACTTCTAACTTTGTGGGAGAGCCTTAGATTGTGGTTTTCTTGATCTCAACAGGGGGGAAAAACTTCATAAGCTGTGTAATTTATCATGCCTGTCTCAGGTTGGGCTACAATCACCTTCCTGCCTCCCAGTGCCTCATTTCTGGAAGTTGGAATTTATCTTGCCTCTCTATCACACTCACTGACCCCCCCAAATCTCTAGATCACTCCCTGCTGCAGTCCTAATCTTCTGCCTAATGGGGTTTTGGGGGCGGGGCAAAACAAAGTGACCCCAATTTGTTTAGCAGGGTTTTCTTTGACTACAAGCGTCTTCCATATATCCCAGGGCTCTTTCTGTCTTTCAGTTCATTTCCAGGCTTTCGCCAGAGATACCCAGCCCTTGGTTTAGGGCAGAGAATATCAGAAACAAGGTGGAGCACCAAGGAGGATTCCCTGTGATAGAGATACTCCTTAGTTTACAACCAGCAGAAGCAAAATCCAATTGTTAAAAGTAATGTACAATTGATTGGGCTTTGGGGGTTTCAAACTTTATCTTGGAATAGATGTTTGTTCATAAGGCTCCACGGTTTTATGCAGGTGATGGTAAATATTTATTCCTAACCTCTTTTTTTTTTAACCCATCCTCCCTATTCCCTAGTTAATGAAAATGGTTTGTTCCAAATCTCTGTGTTACCCCTTCATATCCTGTGCATGGGCAGAGTTCAAACAGAGAGTGCAGAAAGAGCAGATGATTCTTCTTCACCAATGTTGAAGTTCCCTTCAAAGTATCTGCCTTACAACTAAAGGCAGAGAAGGGAGAACCTGTGATCTTCCAGATGTTGCTCACAGCATTCCTTGTATCAACCACACTTTGGCTGGATCTAGAATTCTGCACCTCTCTTAGAGAGCGGGTGGGATCTCCAAGCAGATCTTGAGGAGGCATTGACTGCCTGTTCTGCAAATCAAGCTGCTCACCCAGGTGGAGAAGGCCTTTAGTAGCCACTCCACATTTCTATTATCGGCTCAGGACAGCATTTCCTCCAGAGACCCTTCAGGAAGCAAGAATCCAAACTGATCACGACTGCTTTGTGCCATATACCTACTTGTACTGGGCTTGTTTTCAGTTGCCTGCGGCTGGCTAATAGGACTCAGGCAGCTAAAGCAAGTCTGGGGCATGAAAGGAGAATCAGCAGAAATGCATCTTCCATTCGTTATGTAACAGGGGCCTTTGGATGGAGAAGCCCTCCAAACACTGGGACAGGCGAGAATGTCCAGGGTGCACTGCAATCTTCTGACTCTGTATAAGCTGGGCACAAGGGATCACGTCACAAAAAGTGATATTTGACATTTCTTCCCACTTTTTAAAATGAACTTCAGGAGCGATCCATTTCCTCCAGCTTTTGTGAGTTCAGTTCTTACGGTAGAATTAGTGTGTAATGTCTAATTCTGAAAGGAAATACTGTAGCCTGCTTGGTTTTGTATGATGGTTAAAAAAGAAAGAATGCGGGAAGCAGAGAATTTCTCTTCCAAACTATCCCCCACCTGTCCTAACCTTGATATTTAAGAAAGTGCCAGAGGCAAAGTGCCAAAGGCCGAGTGATACAGCAACAGCACTAATGATATGGAAACCAACTGGGTTTGTTGAACACTTAGCCTCACACGCTCCCAAGTGTTTATTTTTCTAGTAAAGCTCACATACCGTGTTTGCAAAAAAGGTACAGCCTCTTTATTTACCTTAGAAACAGCTTTATCCAGGAAATCCAGACTCCAATCTCGTTTTGTTTTTTTCTTGCTATTTTTAAGAAGGAAGAGCCATAAGGAAGGAATGGGAGAGCAGGCTGTTCTCAGGGAATGCAGGTCCAGTGTCCCATTCTGGGTCCATGTTCCAATTCCCTGAACTGAACCTGGTGCCCGGTCAGCTGATTTTCAGGGTCCCTGGCTTTTGGCTGCTGTTGCTAAATACCAAGTCAGCCTATAATAAGGTCTCCTCAGACAGAGGTGGGTTTCAGCAGGTTCTGACTGGTTCTGGAGAACCGGTAGTGGAAATTTTGAGTAGTTCGGAGAACCGGTAAATACCACCTCTGACTGGCCCAGCCCCCATCTATTCTCTGCCTCCCGAGTCCCATCTGATCGGGAGGAAATGGGGATTTTACACTATCCTTCCCCTGCCAGGCCCACAGAACTGGTGGCAAAGAAAAATTGAGTCCCACCACTGGCCTGGACTGCCATCTGTAGAAACGATGTAGGGTCTGCTGCTTGGGCAGGGGGGCTGGACTAGATGACCTGCAAGGTCCCTTCCAATTCTGTTAACCTGTATCCTCCTATGAATGGGGGGTGCCCACCCCTAGTTTCTTCCCAGTTCCCTCCAGTGCCTCTCTTGCCTCTCTTCCACAGACCCCATCTTCGAATGAGACCCTGGACCGGCTGCTCCCTTCGGCTGCAGGATGGGACTGATTCAGCCCAGGAGCATGGGCACAGGGCCAGTGGTGCCGGGCCCCCTTGGGAAGCAGCTGGTAGCTCCCCCTCCCCAAAATAAAGGCAATATTTTCTCGTTGCATCCCACAGACTGGTCTGTGAGTTGAAAGCTTCCTTCTCTTGTGCAGAAGCCCCCCTTTTTTGTGTGGGGCAGAACTCCTGCAGCGCATAAGACTGTGCTGGAGTCATTGCTGGCCATTGTCATAAGTCCATCCATGCACAAACCCCCCCGTGGAGGACCCTCGGTTAGCCCAGGAACAAAGATATTAACAGACGCTCCTTATATCTTAAATAAAAAGTAGATTTATTAAGAAATAAATAAGACTGTACAAATAGCCCTTGGCTTATAAGAGTTTGTGTAGTGTAGCATGGCATGCTGTAGTTTAGTGTAGTGTGGTGTGGTGTAGAATGTAGAAAACAGAATAGAATAGAATAGAATAGAATAGAATAGAATAGAATAGAATAGAATAGAATAGAATAGAATAGAATAG
>JANHFT010000001.1:1047619-1060594 GCA_032467955.1 Pseudoxenodon macrops | reverse complement strand
CACCCCTGCTGCAGATCCGGTTGGGGAAACTTTGTTCAAAGAAGGCAAAAACCAGACGTGGGGCTCGCTGGGGCCAGGAGTTCAGAAAGGTAAGCTGGGGTTGGGTTTTTCTCTCTCTTTCTTTTCCGTTTGTTACAGAAGCGATCCGGAGCAGGGCGAAAACGAAGCTTTTAAGGATCTGCGCGACCCGAGTGAAAGGGCTTCGTTTTAAAGGGTAGATATATGCCCGCTTTCAGAGATGAGAAGTCTCGGTTGTCCCGTCGGTCGGAGTCCCACTTGGCAGGGGTGAGAAAGAGGGAGCAGCGCTTTTCGGTGGTGGAAGGGGGCGCGTCGGACAGCTTTCCCCCCCCCTGCTCCGCGCAGGCAGTTTTGTTTCACTTTCGGGGGTCTCGAAGCCAACGGGAGGGGCATGGAAACGGGAAGGGTCCAGCGGCACCGATCGCGAAGGGTAACTAAGGCAAAAGGCGCCAAAGGCGAAGTCTGATCCGGGAGAGAGCGAGAGCGAGAGCGAGACGGTCTGATTCTTACCAAGAGACGCGTTGGAGCTAGAACGAGTTCCACGTCCGCGGTTCGCTTATTCCCGTCGCCAAAGCCCAACACCCTCCTCGTAAGGCTGGCTTTTATTTCTTTTGACGCGAGGTGGGCTCCGAAAGCCCCTCCGACTCACTTAGAGATTTGAGCCATCCCAATGGCCAAGTTATTGAATTAACTTGCTTCCTGATTTCACACAAGACTTTCGTAACCCAACGGCCTGTTGTCGTAAAACGAAGTAATCGGGTTCAACGCCTAGTCCAGCTTCGCCTGCTTTTTTTTCCTGCAGCCGCGAAGTCTCAGTCTTAACTGATGGAGTAAGCGTGTTGTGAGAAGCCCTTTGGCAAGGCGGACTGGCAGAGTCTGTCTTAATCCTCCCTTTAGATCGGTGGTTCCCAACGTGGGCCCCACGCCCCACAGGGGGGGGGGCAATTTGATTTTTAATGGGGGAAATTGGAACTTTGTTTAAACCAAGTGAATGGCCTTTTTAGGCTTCCTCCGCGTGAATAAAAGTTCACTTTTTGAATAGTAAGAATTATATGTGGGGGGAGGGGGAGAAATCGGGATTTTAGAGATGCTTAGGTGGGGCATGGCCAAAAAGAGGCTGGGAACCACTGCTTTAGATGCTGATGCTTGAACCTGATGAGGCTTTTCCCGGTCAGCCCTCGCTTTGGAAAGAGGGTGTGGTTCTTTTGAATCACTCCTTTATCGCTACCTGTAGTTAAAACGCCTTTTACTAAAGATCGCCGCGCCCAGGTTTTTGGCTCCGAAGAGCTGCTTTGGAAAGAAGCTGTCTCTTCTGTTGGAAGGGAAACTGCTTCCACTTGGCTCAAAAGTTCGCCACTTGGTACCCTTCGCTTCTCCAACACTTTGTTTGGATGCAGAAAACGCGCATTCATCGCCCATCCTGCCCTTGTGCTTGCGGCGCTCACAGTGGCCAGCGCTGAAGCCGGGAACCCGCCCGTTCATCTTTATGCCTTTGGATAGGACGTGAAACAGAAATAGGACAGAACCCTTTAAAGGCCGAGGCAGCTTGGATGGTGCCGTGTCGGCGAATGCTTGCAAAGGGGCTTTTGTCTTCCTTTTTCCCTAAGCTCCAAATTTTAGGAGAGCTTTGCAAAACTCCCCCCCCAGGTTCGCAGGTCCATAATCTTGTTTGCAAGTGGTTGCAAAGGTGTTTGGACATATTTGACTTGTGGGTGTGTGGGTGTGCGTTGGATGATTGGTCAACTTATTTTCCAAGAACAAAAGGTGCTCCCCTTCATTATAGGAGCACATCTTCCTTCCCTTCCTACATTATATTTGGAGGTTTCTCCCCCTACCTACTTAGGGAAGGGTATAGGGCAACCCACTCACTGACGCACATCATTTGCCCAAATTGGTAGATACAGCCAAGATGGAAAACATTTCTAATCCATTCTGATTGGGTGAAATCAGAGCTGAATTTTAAATACCCCCAGAAAGAATATGCCGTTCAATGAATGATCGGACTGAAATACAAAAGCAACCTGGAATTAGGAGAAATTTTTTTTTTAAAGTAGCTTTCAATATTGCAATGCAAGGATGGCTGTTTCAAAAAGTCACAGCAGCACGGATACGGCTGTTCCTTTGAAGAGATGTTTTATCCAGCAGAACATCAAATTAACTTGACTTTATGTGTGCCTCTATACACACACACACACTTTACCTGCATTACACCCACCTTGACGCAAAGCAAACGAACGGCCTCATCTAATCGAGGCACAGCACTTAATGCAGATGTACTTTCACCTTTCGTTTTATTTTTAATGTAGTCCTTTGGAAATTTGCGCCACACAGTAACTCCGACGACCTTTCAAAAGGCTGTTTTCCTACTAGAGGGAAAAACACCTCTCTTTCTCTCTGAAAACGACGTCAATTTGGGGAGATCGGATTGCTTAAAAATGAAGATATAAAAACTCCCGGGGTTCCAGAACGGCGTCTTCTGATTAATGTGATATCCTCCTTAACGGGAGTTTCTGGTTCAACGGTCCGGTGCTTCGCAGTGACCCTTAAAACAGACGATTCACTTGGAAACACAAATTCCCTTAAAGGAATTGAGAAAAATCAGCTTCTCTTGGAAGGCCCCCCCCCTCCTTTCTGGAGTGCTAAATGCCTTTTTTAACACCTCTGCCTAAGAGCGGGGATGCACCCAACGGAGATCCTTGCGGCTTCTTTAAAGACTATCTACTCTTGCTCACATATTTCATAAGGGGAATTGCATTCCGGATAGGGCAACGATATGCGCGTGGGGTGGGGAATGGAAAGGAAGAGGCAAATAATGGGGGAAAGGATTGCTGAGAGAGTCACCTGCAGCTGGGCGTGACCTAGACATTGAACTGCTAAATTGGATTGAAGATGAGATGAGGGTCTACAGTTGGAAAAGTTGGGTCTTTGCTTCCCTGCGTCCGACAGACGCGCTGTGATCCACGAATGCTTCTGCAAAGATACCCGGGGCGAATTTTAAGATGCCTTAAAAACTCTCTTAAGGCTGTGCCTGGAAACCATTCAACGCGAACTTCCGACGAGGCCAGAGACTCGCAAGAAATAGCCCCGCAAAAGTAGGGAAGGGCATCGAAAACTCTCCTCCCCCGCGTATGTTACTCAATCACAGAGCAAATGCTCCCCGGGATCAAGCGTTAAGGAACCAAACCGGCGCCGGCGCCCCATTTTTGGACGGCTTTCCCCTCCGCTTTTCTTCATTCATCCCTGAGCGAAATTGCACCCCGAGCCGTCAGCAGCAAGGACGCATCTTCAGCGTCTGCATCCGAAGAAGCAGCCGCGGAGCAAACGGTTCCTTTCGCGGGGGCCCTGCCTCGGACGACACTTCTCCCGTTCGTCGGTATTTTATACGCGTTTCAAAAACGATCTCTCTAGCCGCGAAGGCAAAGGGTCTGCTCGCGACGTCTAGGAAAGGACTCCGTGTGTGAAGGAGCGCAGCCTCTCTTCCTCTCCCTCTCTTTCCTCTCTCTCTCTCTCTTTCCCCCCCCTTCTCTTCTCTTTCTCTCTTCTCTCTCTCTCTCTCTTTCTTCTCTCTCTCGCCTCTCTCTCTTTCTTCTCTGTTCTCTCTCTCTCCTATCTCTCTTTCTCTCTCTCTCCTCTCTCTCTTTCTTCTCTCTCTTCTCTCTTTCTTCTCTCTTCTCTCTCTCTCTTTCTTCTCTCTTCTCTTTCTCTCTTCTCTTTCTCTCTTCTCTATCTCTTCTCTTTCTCTCTCTTTCTTCTCTCTTCTCTCTCTCTCTCTTTCTTTCTTCTCTCTCTCCGAGGAAGGAGCCCCTCCAGCTTCCAGCGGGACGGATCCCTCCCCCCTGCATCCAGCTAAGCCTGGAATTTTTTTTTGCCTCGGAAAGCGAGGAGGAAAGAAGTGACATGCGAGTGGCTGGGAGAAGGTTGAAATTTTGCTTTTGTTTTCCTGGCTTCTCCAGAGACAAGGTCTCCTCCAAGCTAACAACTTGGCTGAGCCAGTCTCAAGAATCCTTCTGTCCCGAAGATCTGGAAGAGAGACAACAAAGAGCCAATGGCTAGAACTATAAGGCAATATTCCGACAGAAGCTCACAATAGGATGGGAAAGAAATCTACTCTCTGAGTCATGTTCTGCACCCCCTCACAACCCCCCTTCCTTTCCTTCTTGAGCTAACCTGCCTTGAATCAGGCAGGTTCCTCAGTCCACCTGCATTGCCTGGATTTGGGCTGATTCTGTCTAGGCCCAGGATTTCTTTGGCTGGATCTGGTTTGTTCTTTTTCTTTTTTAAGTCTGGGAAAGGAAGCACACAGCACCCTTGAGGGTAAAAATATGTGTGAACTCGCAAAGAAGCCTCTGGCTAAGGAAACCACAGTGTTTCAACCCTTGAACCTCTCTTAGGCTTCAGGGATACCAAGTGCTGCCAACTGGCTCCTAAGAAAACCTGGATGGGACCTCTTTCTTTTATTTATTTTATTCTCTTTATTTTACTGTATTTTTTGAAATGAAGTCAAAGTCGGACATTATATTATATGGCTTTTAAGTATGAATGATGCCTACCTACAAGTAAAGGAAAGCAGAACAGAGGCAACACATTTGGTAGGGTTTTGTTTAAATTCATTTAAACAGAAATGATGATTCAACCCAGAACAAGCTAAGACTTCAACCAGCATCGAGAGAAGGAGGACCTTCCAGGGCTGCTTGCCACAGTCCTTCCAGGCCTGGATGCTGTGGATGGAGCTGCTGCAACTGTTCCACACCAGCATTTTCCCCAAAGGGCTGCAACAATGACAACCTCCAAGATGCAGGTCACCTCCCTCCCTAAACAGGACAAGGCCCAGCCTTTTCCATCACAACTTTCATTTAACCTTAAATGGAGAAGGCTCCAGATGGATCTTTTCCTAGCCTGTGACACTTCGAGATATGCAACATGGAATGCCCATCATCCCAGCCAAGCAAAGAAAGCAATGGCCCACTAAATGCAAGGGATAGGAATTGTAGTCCACCGCATCCAGGGGACACAAACTTGGAAAAAACTGAGTCTACCAGCCTGGTGATCCCTGGTTGGTTCCTCAAGAGGGCTGGTTGTCCTTCAAAAGTAGAAGTGACATAGTCCTTCTGAAGGGGAAGCTCTTTCTTTCCTACCATCTTGGGGTTGGTTTGCACAAGCAAATAAGGAGTTTGCAGAACTGGTCCCATCCAACACTCCTCTCTTTTATTTATTCATTGGGAAGAGTTGTATGTAACTAACCCACAGATCAGAAGTGAAAAGTCGGCTCACCCGTCCCCCTGATGTAGTACAGGCAGTCCTCGATGTACGACCACAATGTACGTCTATGTTGTTAAGTGAGACATTTGTTAAATGCCCCATTTTACAACCTTTCTTGCCTGGGTTGTTAAGTGAACCACTGCAGTTGATAAGTTAACAACCCCGTTGTTAAGTGAATCTGGCTTCCCCATTGACCTTGTCTTATCAGAAGGCCACAAAGTGGGGATCACATGACCTTGGGACACAGCAACGGTCATAAGTATGAACCAGTTGCCAAGCCTCTGAATTTTGATCACATGATCATGGGGCTGCCGCAGAGGTAACTGAAAAACTGTCCTAAGTCACTTTTTCAGTGCAATTGTAACTTTGAACGGTCACTAAATGAACTGTTGTAAGTCGAGGACTACTTGTACTTTCATTATTGTTATTGGTATAAGGATGTTTAAAAGATACTGACCCACTCAGATTCTAAAGGCCATTGTCTCTTTTACCTCCACTGTGAAATCCCACCACCTCATCCTGTTACAAGCCTGAAAATCTTTGTTTAGATTTGAGTTAAAAATAGAAAGCTTAAATACCACCACCACCACCCCAAAATAAAATTCACATTATTTCAAAATACTCCTGGTGAAAATTGCTGGTTTAAGAGTGAGTTAACCCACCATCTTGTGTTAGTCCCACAGCTGTGGCAATGAAGCTTCAAGGCCTTAGTGATGTGTGTGATTCAGCCCTGGAAAAATAAGCCAAGAGACAATCGAACTTCCATACTTAGATACCAGCAGGATTGGATTAATCACATTTCTAAATACTTGGCTTCCCCAATGCCTCTGAACCAGGAGCTCTTTCATTTTGTTTCCCTTGGTAGCTGAACTCCTTTTTTTTTTTTAACCATGGTTGCAGTTTTTATCCTTACTCAGGATACGCCTTAAAATTTCATCTAACAATGAATGTTATTGGTTATTTGTATTAATGATTTACAGCTAATATCCTCATATATTTCCCCAGAAGGAACTCAATGGAACATGCTTCTGAGCAATGCTAGTTATACTGATTTTAATTCTTAGCTATTTGGAACATTAATTTATTTGGAAATAAGTAGGCTCCGTTTTTGAATAAAAATGTATAGGGCTGCAATAAATTGCTAGACTATTTCTAAATATAGAATAGCTTTATATATCTGGGTAAAAAAATGTTTCCTAATTTTCGTTTAATCTCTTATAGCAGATATCCTAGAAATGCTGGTCTGTGACCGCAATACAAATTATCATTATTCCAGTCCTAGAAAACAGAACTTTAACCATTTCTAGCTAATTTTGCTAAGAATTGTCATCACCTCAAGCATCCAACAGGAAGTTAGGAATCTTAAGAGAAGGACAGAAGGACTACTCTTATCATTATATTGCAAATGCTTACAATTGTCAGCTCCTCCCACCTACATGGGTTTTAAGATTTGGAGATTGTATCAGAAAGTTATTGTATCTCCCATAATTAAGGGGCATGCATAAGCGCACCAGCGTGCCTACCGTCCCTGTCCTATTGTGCCTTTTTATCTGAATCCATCTCATATATCCATAATCTTGTTTATACTTGTATCTATTTTCTAATGTACGCTTGACAAAATAAAATAATAATAATTTGAACAGGTCGCATCCTGTCTGTTGAATATCAAGCTAAATGGGGCTGGGCCTATAGGTTTGAGAAATAAAAGTGGGGGGGAATCCTGGAAACAGATAATTGTAAAACATGTCCTTATTGTAAATAGATACAGCAGAAGATAGATGGATGGATGGATGGATGGCTAGATAGATGGATAGACAGACAGACAGACGGACGGACGGACTATAAGCATATATTCATGTCATATGTCACCATGTACAGTCCCTAGTTATCTCATATAAAGCTAAGTAAGCTAAGTAGACTAGGTAGAAGAAGAAGGGGAAAAACCCAGTAATAATAAACTACTTGGTGATTATTTCCATGCTCAAAAGGTACACAAAATGTACCTTTGTTACCCTTAAGGTGTCAGTAGTTTCCCTCGCCATTAAGGAATGCTTCTGAAGTAATGCTGCTTCTTTCCAAGAAGAAAAAAGCATGTGATTGTGGCAAAATCAGAAAATACTAAATTGATCCAGGTTTCAAAGCCAGATTGTTACTAACTGAACCATGCAGTTCAAGGAAGCATCTGGCAGCTGCATATTTCTCTCTTACGCTAATAAAATATCAGCAACCCATCTAGTCTTCTAGAGAATAACTCTCTATCTGAGTTTTGGAATAACCGTGGTGGAACATTTAGAAGCACAGAGCAAAACCCACATGAGGATTTTTTATAAAATCATGTTTATCGCATTTATTACAAGAAAGAAAGAATTGGAACAATGGGGTTTAGCGAATGGTGGAATGCAATCAATGATAAAAACTGTCGGGGAAGCTTTTCAAAAGATGCTTCCTTCCGCAGAGAGCTCTGTGTTTCACAGCTTTTAGCTCTGGAATGAATTTGCTCGCATCTCCCCATCACTCTCCTCTTAGTCATGTTGTATCTCTTTCGCCAGCTTTTCATTGTGAAATGACTGGAGTATCTAATTTCATGTTAATTGTAAACTATGTCCTGACGTTATTTAAAATCTTTTTAAACTGTTGTTAGCTGCCTTAAAAATTTGCCATAATAGGAAGACAGGATAGAAATCCAACTGTTAAATAGTAAACGATATTATAATTCCTTGTGTGAAATTGTTAATGCTTTTTTGTAAAACGTTGGGTACAATTTCAGGACATCAAAAATAAAAATTATAAACAAATGGAATAATCCTATTCAAAATATAGGGTAGAAATTAGAACCATCAAATTAAATCCTAGTTAGATGTTTGATCGTCTTAGCCTGTTGGAACATAGCACTGCCTTAATCCTATAATGCCGACTGAAATTAGAATAAATTAATTTAGCGTAGTTCAGCAGAAATCACGAGCTTTGCACTCAGAAAGTCTCGGGTTCAAATCTCAGCATTGCTGGGAAAAATATTTGCTATCTGTTGATTTTCACACAGAACCAGAGGTTGCTCAGGGGTCTTATTCTGTTAACACAACTGCAGTGGAGTGCAGTATTGTATGCAATAAAAGTGCATTGTGCAGAAGTTAGTGTAATATGTGAGTGTGCTGAATGAAAACCAGTTCTTTAATTCCCATATTAAAATAATTTGGAAGCTATAATGGGGAAACCTGATTTTGGGAATCCAAAGGGAGATTAGAAGTTTAAACATATAAATTGTCAGGTGGGAGCTGTGGCTAGGCTATCCTTTGGGCATCTTTGTATTGTGTGCCAGTTGTACTCATTCCTGGCCTGGGAGGCCTCTGCTCACAGTCACTCACGCTCTCATGACCTCCCGTTTAGATTACTGCAATGCACTCTACATGGGGTTTCCCTTGAAGAGTATTTGGAAGCTTCAACTGGTGCAGAATAGCACAGGTACTAAATGGTGCCAGTTATTCAACGCATGTAAAACTACTGCAGTGTGTTTCTGGGTGTAATTTAAGGCTTGAGACTGAGTTACCTGAGACACTATCTTCTCCTGGGTTTATTTTCATCCAGTCTGCTCCACTAGGATGGACATTTCTGGATCCTCTCCGCCAAGGAATGTTAGCTGTCAAGGAACAGGAGATGTGCCTTTCCTGCTACTGCTTCTTCCCCTCGGAACATCCTACCTCCTGAGATTAATTGGTTGTGACCCTGATGGCTATTCATAAGACCTGATTATGTGTCCAGGCCTGGGATTCTGAGTATATTAATTACTTTGTTTCCTGGTTTACTTTTTTTGTACTGTATTTAGTTTAAATTGATTGTATGATTGTTCACTGTCTAGAGCAGGGATGTCAAACTCAAGGACTGGGGGTTGGATCTGACCTGCGGGATGCTTAGATCTGGCCTGTGGGGCCATCCTGGAAACAGCGAAGGACCGGCCTGCAGTGCCTCTGCCAGGGAAAACGGAGCTTGGGAAGGCTGCATGCGGCTCTCCCAAGCTCTATTTTCACCGGCAGAGGGTTGCAGGAGGCTGTTGCAGCCAAAAACGGAGATTGTGAGCCTGTTTTCACTGGAAGAACGCTTGGGCCTCCACAGACGCCCCCAATATGAGTGATGTCAAACTGGCCACACACACCCTCCCCCCCAAGGTCAAACACAACCCTGATGTGGCCCTCAATGAAATCTAGTCTAAACCCCTGGTCTAGAGTCACTTGTTTGAGATGGCAGCCATAGACATGCAATAAATAAATACATACATGAATAGACACCGTAAGAGGAGATCCCTGTTAGCAAAGTATGGTACCAAACGTTTACATGAGTGACTGCTGCTCACAACAGCTTTTAATGGAACATGTGTGATGGAAAAGGTATTAACAGGCTCGTCCTGAGCATTTTGCACCCATACTAATAGTACAAATGGAGATGGGTTCTAGAATTTGTGGCTTTCATCGGCAAAAGTGCCCTTATATCTGCAGAACATCTTGTTCCGGCTGTCAACCTCGATAAGCTGGACTTGCAGCAGAGGGTCAGACTCTATTTGGTTTTTGTGTTCATTGTGAAGTTGGTGGAGGGGGGAGGACAGAGGGGGAGTGGGAGCTTCTCTAACCCCCTCCCTTGGCTTTACAGGCAGTGGGCAAATCCAGCTGTGGCAATTCCTCCTGGAGCTGCTTTCGGACCGGGCCAACCTCAACTGCATTGCCTGGGAGGGCACCAACGGCGAATTCAAGCTGCTCGATCCTGATGAGGTGGCCAGGCGCTGGGGCGAACGCAAGAGCAAGCCTAACATGAACTATGACAAGTTGAGCAGGGCCCTGCGCTACTATTACGACAAGAACATCATGACCAAGGTTCACGGCAAGCGCTATGCCTACAAGTTTGACTTCCAAGGCTTGGCCCAGGTCTGCCAGCCAGCCACACCTGACCACACCTTGTACAAATTTCAGGCACCCCTTCCCTTCTCTGGCATCTCCAAACTCAACATCATGGCTTCAGGAGTGACCCCAACCAGTTTCTCCTACTGGCCGGGCTCTGCCCCTGCCCTGTACCCCAGCCATGGCTTGCAGGCTTCAACGCCCTTCAGCACCATGGCAACATCCCATATCAACAATATGAACAGCCATTACCACTAGTCTTATTCTGGTTGCATGGGGTGTGGTGAGGAGCTGGGAGAATAAAGTTTGACCCCTACATTTCAGCTTAAGATATTTCCAGTGCAGAAGAAGAAAAAAAAAGAATATTTATTAGCTTCACCCATCGTGCTAAAACACAAGGTTGTATGCCTGGTTTTGGTTTCATGTAATACATGAAACCAGCTATTTATGGTTTGTGGCATAGCGCAATGTGTCAATCCAGGCACTGCAACCTATTCAATAACAACAGTGAAACAGACCAAGGGTTAGGCAGGTTAGGCTGAACCTAGCTATTTTGTAAAGTGGAAAGAGAAACTTTATTAAGACAGGCTGGATCTCAGCACAGGAGCTGGATCCATCCAAAGCCATTTTGGACTGGATTCTCACCCCAATGAATCCATATTTTCCAGGGAACATTTAAGTAATTTCCCTATTTTTTCATTTAAAAAAAACCCCACAATACGTTGGAGTGATTCTGAAATTGTTTTGTACTTGGAACTTTTGGAACTGTGTACAGCCCCCTCCCCCCCTCAAAATTACACATCCTAAGAGACTGATGGAGAAGCATAAGCACCAGCAAGATACTGTATTCTGAGACAGGTTGGTGACAGTGATATATCAATTTAGCCTGAATATCTCTGGGTAAAATGGGCAAAGCTATCTCTGGCCATTCTATTATAATCCACACAGACCATACACAATATTCTCTGTCAGATATATGTCACCACTTGGCTTTCAATTGAATCAGAGATCTACCAAATATTGATCTGGAGGTCAACCCCTTACAAAATTCAAATTACATGAATGTTTTTGATTTTCTCAACTCAGCTCAATTTCTAAATGTTAAGTGGTTCTTTAGGGCCTGTGGTTGAATGGAAGAACATGCCTAGACTTACCGGTACATATCTATACTTAGAATGATCTACCTTCCTGCTCAACAGATAAACAAATGCTGCCCTTTTAAACAAGTTGCTTTTCCATGTGGGACTTCATGAGAGTTTAATAAAAAGACAAATCCTATATTGGCAGGAATATATTATAAACATCTTGCCTTTGCTTTTTGTTCTAAGTGACTCTCAGTCAGAAATTTAAAGGGTTAGAAAGCTTCAAGTATGAAAAGGTTGGTGGTTGACAATGTCCTATCAGGTCCCAAAAAGTCAAATTAAGGCTCCCTGTTCTTCACACATTTATTTATTTTTAATGCTAGAGATGATTTCTTCCTTTTAAAAAAATACCCCGTTCCTTGGACATTATTATTCAAACTGTGATCTTGCTGTTGATTTTCCCCCCTCTGGCTTTGGAGTATGACCTTCCCCTTCATAACACTGTCTCCACTGGTTCCATTCTTAAGTTGATGAGCATTTACACCTTCACACTGTTTCCCTTGATGTAAGATAAAAAAAAACACTGTTCCAGGTTTCTGTGTGTATGTATATGTGTTGGAAGGTTGAGGAGAAATGGCATTAAAAGATCTACTCTGAATTATTTAAAGATTAAATTGCAATCATAGCTATGAATTTACACAGTACCTGTCATTCCTTTTTTTTAAACAAAAAACACCTCAATTCAAAAAAGGCAGAACATTCAAAAACGCAATTCAGAAAAGGCAAAACGCAATTCGGAAAAGGCAAAACGCAATTCGGAAAAGGCAAAACGCAATTCGGAAAAGGCAAAACGCAATTCGGAAAAGGCAGTGATTTTTGATAAATAACACCAGTGTGATATTAAATACAGGTCCGGGAAAGAGAAAAATTCTCTATGTGAATGCCTGCCCCACAGGCCTAAATAGGTAGTACTGGATGGAAATCCCTCACCCATGAATTACGGTAAATTACATTGATTTCTGCTTAGGTTTTGCTTGATCCTACAGTGCCACCTGCAGGATCAGGTCAGAGAAGCAGCTGGGCAGACCCCTTCAATGGGGGCTACGGTACTTCCTTCCCTCCCTTTGAGGTCAGCAGATGCTAAGAGAGCGAAGCAAGGGGCCTCTTGCTTTTTATATCTGGGCAGGAAATGGGCTGAAAGCAGAAAGAAAAGTAGGACCGGGAGCCTTCGGGAATTAACACCGGCCCTTCTTGATCATTAGAAAATGCCGAACTCCGATGCTGGCCTCCAAAGCACATTGTAAAGGCTTCCATCTTTTTCACAGCTGCCTGCACTGGTTCCCTCAATAGACTCGGCACTATCTCTTAACTGCCTGACCCATTAGGTTACATTCTTGAGCACTTTTCTCATTGCCATTTCCAAGTTAGCGCTTTTGGCCTTTTCAACTCGGGCTTTGTGCAAACTCAAGGGTATTTTTTCAAGGGTGCC
Organism: Pseudoxenodon macrops; assembly: GCA_032467955.1. Taxonomy (NCBI): domain Eukaryota; kingdom Metazoa; phylum Chordata; class Lepidosauria; order Squamata; family Pseudoxenodontidae; genus Pseudoxenodon; species Pseudoxenodon macrops. The sequence continues at coordinate 1,047,863 of JANHFT010000001.1, read as the reverse complement.
AGAATCTGACTTCTGTCTCCATTCCCAAGAAGTAATTTCCTTCTGAGGTCCCAGAGTAAGAAGCCCTGCTTGGAAAGAAGATGGTGTTCCAAGAACCTTAATGGTTAAGTAGATTTTAAAAAAGGGCATTCCTGGAGGCTTAGTAGTTTGCCATCTTCATCTACGTACCTATCAGGGGTGAAATCCTCCCGGTTCGGCCCGGTTCTATAGAGTAGGTTGCAAGCAGCTGGTGACATCATAGAAC
>JANHFT010000001.1:1018325-1032555 GCA_032467955.1 Pseudoxenodon macrops | reverse complement strand
TTCTTTCCCGTGTAGAATCAAAGGTGCCATTAGCACAACGTTTCGGTAAAATCACATTTACCATCATCAGGTATATGTGTGTATATATATATATGTATGTATGTATGTGTGTGTGTGTGTATGTATGTACTATGTATGTATGTATGTATGTATATAATTATTATTATTATTAAAAAAATAACTAATTATCAGAAACAGGAGCAGCATTTAAAAAAAAATTCTCCTGAAGTTTACACATCATTCAAAGCCACAATTTCACTTGTTCAGTTTTTTTTTCTTAAGAGTGTAAGGTCACAACCCCGCTACTGCCTTGCCATAGAATCACAATTTGTGACTTAGCACGATGCGTGTGAATTTAGGTTTATCCAACAAAATCACAGCTCCGAACAGCATGTGAAACCAGTGAGTTGTATTTTCTGTATGGAGGCTTCCTGAATTCCTGGCTGTTTGTTGTCTGGGGGAAGCGTTCAGGGGCAGCACTTCTTTGGCAGCATTGAAAGAGTTCCCTAGGGATGGGGAAACAATTATGCAGACTTTTCCCGGCCTCCAAAGTGCTTTGATGCCTACGTTTATGAAGTTGAACTGTCAAGGAGCAACTCGGCTTCAGTCTGCAGCTTTCTAATCAGGCCCTGAAGGATGCAAACAAGGGAATTCTCTAGGACCTGTCCCAGACTGTCCCTGGGGGGTGGGGGTGGGGGTGGAGCAGCCTCCACTCAGCACTTCCTCTAGTCTAGCGTGTCAGCTAGAGTCAGATAAATATACAGCGCACAAATGCCAGATTAGCCAGTAATGCAAAGCCATGCCCTGAACAGCTGGGGAGACTGCGGAGCCAGAGTCTCAGCTTTTCCATTTGCAGTGGGGGGGAGGGGGAGGGGAGGTATTTCATTAAACAGGGAAGGAATTGGGGCAGGGCAGGAAGCCTTTGGTCATTCTTTTATACCACTGCATCTGTTCTGCCTGGATGGCTTACTAGCTGATTGATTTCTGTTCCAGTTTCTATTGCTTCCTACGAACAGGGAGGCCTCATTTAACACTGGCTACCGATCTTCCCTCACGCCTGGATTTCTTTTAAAATAATTTTTTTTCTTATCCTTTTTCTCCCTTTCGTTAATCAAAGAAAAGGAAAAGCAGAAAGAAAATGCGTGCAAAAGTTATTGAATAAAGGAAAAGGGCTTGTGATGAAACATTGTGATGCTCCTTTCATCAGTCTGATGAAAGCAGTGACAGGGCCGAGGATGTCATTGTATATGTATCCAGGCCCTTCTATGTATTCTGAAAAAATAACTTCATTTCTTATAGCAGATACAACTTCCTTAAATCAAGCTCAGCTTTTGGTGATTGCATGGACATGTCCATATAGTTGTTTCAAGGGTAGTACAAAAATGATTGGCTGCTGTTTTCTTTCATCAACATTTTTCTTGGTGACTAAGTATAGCCCTGGGATTTTTGGTAATCTCTCATTCAGGTACTAGCCATGTTCAACCTTGCTTAACTTTTGAGAGGGTGGAGGGAGAAACAACACTTCAGCTCATTCCTTTGCTGAGAAACTGAATAATAATTTGATAAACAGGACACTGTGTATTGAAGATATGCACAGATATCCTACCATTTCAATATATCGGTCATTTTTAAGGTCATGGATAAGTCTGCAGATACAACAAATTATACTTTTTTTATCAAATATAGATAAAAGTATGAAGGCACTAACCCTACAATCAGTATCTAATTGCATTAGATTATTTGGTTTTGACCTAGCTGATGATATGACCCTAACTTCTGCAGGTTGCAAATTATGGTTTAGGGTTTAGCTCATCACCATTGAGACTTGCCCATACAAGGGTTCAATATGATGTGTGGCATTTGATTCCTATGTGATGTGGGATGGTTTTTGAAGAGAAGCAGGACATTTTTTTTCATGCATGCTTCCAACCTCTTAACCTGCTTCACAGCAAGAAATAATTGTTTTCCTCCAAACTTCTTGCCTTGTGTTTATATGTGTGGGAGGAAAGATTCAAAACAGAATTATTTTCCAGCTGAGAAGATGATGATTAATGGGATCAGAGCTGGGAAATTTAGGTATTACTTGTTCTAAAGAAAATAATACTTATGCCTGGGGGATTGGTAGTGAATAATAATGGTGCACCAACAGTACCCAGTGTCTAAGCTGAATCAAAGTGTGGGAAGCCTTGGCCTCACCAGATTGGTTGATCAGTTGCTCCCACTTTGTTGATAATCTGTCAAGTCTCTTGATTAGACAAAGGCCTTGAGATATTTTAAAAAATATTTTCAAGTTATTTTTGTTGAGTGTTAATAGACAGAACCCTTTGTTCTCCTGTAAACAAAATGTGAGTGACATTGGAAACATTAAGTCTCTTGATTACAATAAAATTTAAAAGGACTCAAAACTCCTTGGAACTCAAAAGGATTTCCTTCTTCAGAATCTGCTCCATGAATAGCTAATCTTTCTGTAGTTAATCTCTTATCTGCATTTAATTGCATCTGAAAAGAGTTCTGTAAATCTAGAAATATGGACTTAGTATCCCAGTGGCCATTAACAAGTTCTAAAGTGTAAATAACCTGTCCTTGGAGCATTTGTCAGGACAAGAGCAATCAGAGCCTGGAGACAAGAACTTTAAAAAAATATCCAAAGAAATCACTTTGCCTTTATTCCAGCATAAAGTAAGGAAAGGATGTAACAAGAAAATATAAGCTTTTAAAATGTATATTATTATTGAACCAGCCATAGGATGGTGCACTATAAAATTGACCGGATCATCTTTCTATTTGCACTAGGAACTGAGTTGTTAGATTTTACTTGGTGATGGCAGCTTCAGGACCACTAAAACAAATTAGTGTTCTTCTTTCCCTCCAGTGCAGTTCCTGGTGTCTCCTTTTGGGTTTATTTACTTTTTCCTTAGTAGCCATCTCTGGTCTAATGTTCTCTGCTGCAGGTAATAGCTAACGATAAATATGAGGACAAAGAGAGTTTGAGATATTGATTATATGCCATCAAAATGGTATTGGCTCCTAGGGACCACATAGATAAATTTTCTCCATTACAATCTCTATCCCTAACATGTTCTTTCAAGACTCCCAAATGGCACTTTCATTGCCACTGTAACCGAGTCCACCCCTCTTGTGCTCTTGTGGTCATCCTCTTCTTTTTCCTTCCATCTTTCCTAGCATTAGAGTCTTTTCCAGAGAGCGGAGTCTTCACATAATGTGTCCAAGGTAGAATAATTTGAGCTTGGTCCTTTGTGTCTTGAGTGAGAACTCTGGGATGGTTGGTTTGATGATCCCTTGGGTTTCCCCTCCCTTCTTTTGCTGTCCACAGTATTTTCAGCAGTCACTTCCAACACCAACAGAGGTGTGGTGGCTGCATTTACTTCCTTATCCACCAGCACATAATGCCATAGTTGGAATCTGCATTCTGACAGATGGACTACATCTCTGAACATTCCTCACAAAGAACCAGGCTGGCTGATAGTTCTGTCATGTTCAGCAACATCAGTGTGGCTATAATAGTCCTCGACCTTTGACATAAAACCATAGATTGGATTTATGCAGTATATTAAGCCATAAGGTTTTTGTCTTAAGGTTTGTGTGATCCTAGCAACTGTGGTTTCTACATGGCTTAGTGCAGGGTTATTAAACTCCTGGTCTGCGGGCCGTATGCCTCGTGTGCTGGCCACGCCCATGCCCAGTTTAGCGAAGGGGAAAAAGCTCCCAATACATCACATGACACTGCCATGACGTGAGTTTGACACCCCTGGCTTGGTGTATTGTATATAATAAATTATGGCTTATTTGACAATTTATGATTATGTCAATATGGCTTAGCATGATGTATGAACACCCATCTGCAATTCAGGTCTTAAATATACAAGACCTGAACTGCAGATGGGTGTTAACACATCTTACCAACCCATATTGACGTAATTTACTTATTTAAGAGTTTTCTGTAGCTGCCCATCATATGCAGCATAACCCTGAGCGGCTCCCAACTGCAACAAAGTAACAATAAATAATAGTAAATAAAAGATAAAAACCAACCAAAAAGCCCTCCTGGCTCCCCTCCCCCCAAATGCAATACATCCCCACTTTTCCAGAAAGAAACTTGAGTGCATTTCTGGCCTCCAACTTAACAGACCCCAAGGCTAGTGGGAAAAGCCAGGTCATCATTATTTTTCAGGAAGCCAGGAGGGTAGGTGTCCCAAAGGGCAGGGGATCCACTACCAAGAAAGCATGCTGTCTCGGCTCTGCTAGATGGCAACATTTAAAAGAAGAGACCTGGAATGTACCCACTCTATCAGGATACCTAATCAAAATGGAAGTATATAGAATGCACCTAGAACACGAACGTTCTGGGAATAGATGCAGACATGAAGAAAAATAATCTTTTATAGAACAAATGCTTTATTGGATTTCAGATTCCAGTGATTGAGAGGACACAACATTTATAAAATTCTCCATGTTTTACGTTGGAGACAGTTCCCAGGGACACAACTGGTGCCCGATATTGTTTATTGACACATTCGTGAGTTATGAAGTCATGCTCAAGTCAGCATGGTCCAGCAGTAGAAAATGCAATGCTCAAGGCAGTTTTGGTCCAGGTCCATGATCCCCCCAAAGCACACTGCTTCAGCCAAAATTTTGCTACCGCTACCTGATACGTTCTGTTGACATAGCAAAGCTCATCTCCCATCTCCCACTCTATCCAACTTTACATGCAGACTTCACTGGGTTGCTTTGCTTATAAAAATGGTCTAGATGATACAACACATTTGCTAGTTCGGATACCTCAATGGAATGAGAACTGAGTAAAAAAAAAAAAAAAAGGAAAATAATTCCCAATTATGGGAGAAGTAGCTGGGCAACAGCCTGGAATGCTTCCGATGGCTCCATTCTTAAGTCCTTCTACCTCCTGGTCATTTGACTGAGAATAGCTACTACTGTTTTATGGGGTTGGAAAGAATTCCAAAAGCCACATCTGCAAGTTTTCTTTATGGTGTTTTACAAGCAACACCATATGCAGCTATATAGTTTCTCATTCTAAAAAAGCTCCTTAATCCTTAAATTATCCACTTGTCAACCAGACACCTCTGTTACACTCTCTTAACTGCAAACCATGCACCTGGAAACCGCACGTCTGAGTGAATTCTGTTGCTCAAAGCAGCAGATACTTAGATGCACCAGTGGTTCAAATCAGTAAAAGATCATTTTGGGTATTAATGGCAACACCCTACCTACTGGTGTTGAGGCTGAAGTGAGAGGGGAAACCTGAAGCTGTGAGACAAAGCAGCAGTCAGAATCAAAGGACAAAGTAGGAGATATGATCAGTGAACACATCCAGAATCAGAATTGAGAACAACCCAAAAATGAGAATGGTACAAAGGGGCTTTGATTTTGCTCTGACAGCATCACCGTGTTCCTGGGTTCCCATGGTATGATCCTGCTAAGCAGTCTAACCAATTTTCTCACAGCTTGACTTTCCAAAATGTTGAATGGCAAAAAAGGTACTGTACTTGGGGATGGATCAATTTCCCATTGATAAGAAATCCCACAACTACCTCCCCTTGGCTTCTTAGCTAAACCCCCTCCAGCTAACCCCTCATAGAATCTCAGTGCTCTTAACAAAGGGCTTCATGTGACCATTCAGATAGCTGTACATTCATGTACTCTCTCACACTCACTACCAAGCTGATTTTGGCATACCCATATTGGCCAGCTGGAAGGCATAGTGGTCAGCTGTGTTGAGGGCTTGCAATAGTGATGATGGGTATTACAGCAGACCTATCGGTGGTTGGATCTCTGGTTCAGGTTAAGAATAGAAAGATGAAACACTACGGTAGTAGCATAGATGTGCCCAAGAACTCAAGAAAACCATTTGGGATAGGACACCTTCTCTATTACCAGGAAAGCTGGATAGTGAAACCAAGACTCAAAGGTATTTCTGAGAGAAGGCTGTCCCATATGTTAACTCACTGGTTCACCATATGTGATATAATGACTTTCCCTTGAACTGAATTCATCAGTTCTGGACCTCCATAACCGTAGACGGAAACTAAATTTAAAGAAGAACCCTACTGAAATAATCGGTCAATACCATAATGACAACCTTCTCTGAAAGAATTCTCTGGAAGGAACCCCTGTGAGCTGTACATTCTGTATGATTTGTAGTTTCTATTTTCTCTCATCTTCAGATATATTTGCCGCTTCTCTTTAAAAACTGTTGCCTGCTGAAAAGTCATTTTCATTCAACACATAGCAGGAAAAGGAAAAAAAAGCAAATCCTCAAAATAAATAAATGGAGCTGTACAATCATTTAGACACGTCCTAAATGTAGCACACACAGCTACCTTGAAAAATCGCTCCAATTACATCAGCCCTCAGACATATTTGATTTTCAGGGGAGGGCCTTGCTATGACTTGCAAGTTCAGTTAGAGAGCATATGCTGTTCTCTGCAGTTACATCTGCCTTGTGGGGTGACCTCTTCTCTAGCCTCAACAATGATATAACCATTGCATCTTTTAGAACAAACGTTTGTATTCTTCAGGTGGTATTTCTTCACAATTATTGTAATGGATTGTTTTTGTAATATGTAGTTATGTTGTTATAAATCACAGTGGGGTTTTAAAATTAAACAATATGTAAATACTTACATGCTACAAAAAAAAAGAGAGAGATACTCACAGCATTTCAGTGCAATGGGTTAGCACTTGACCAAGAAGGCAGGCAAAAAGATTCTGAAGTGGGTTGTGATGAAAACTCCCTGCTGAAAACTGCAATCATGATAAAACAGTCCCAAATGGGAGGAAGCTACCCTGCATATATTGCTAGTCTTGAGGCAAAGAATAGGATCCATTGAAATTTGGGTTCAAATAACGTCAACAATATTCAAATTAATAACAGAATAACTACATGCTAGCAGGAGGAACAAGTATTAGTACGGTATCAGCATAGGTTTCTAGAATACAAGATGTAAATGGTGATTTTTTTTGTAACTTTGGTCTGGACCCAGCTCTCTGATCCTAGCTCAAGCATGATTTTTAAAAAATGCATCAGGTGTATTAAAACACAAGTACCCAAATAGGCAGGCTAACTTCAGAAGAATAACTACGACTAATAGCTCATCTGCATTATAATTAAGAACACACTTCTGTATCAAAAGTCCTTTTTTCTGTTCACCATTTTTTTCGAGTTTATTGTTTGAATTATTTGCCAAAATGTCAAAGCCTAAACTTCTGATAATGTAATCCTTCAGAGACGTATGCAAAGAAGAAGAAACAGTATAACTTTCTTACAAACATAGCAGGCATCCTGCTGTCTTCCAGTGTTGTTTAACACACGTAGAACCAGGATTCTGGGATCAAAACCCTTTTCAAATCAAAATTATGGAGACAGCGTGATGAGGCAAGGTAGAATCATTTGAATTGAGGGCTTGGTTTCCCTGCTGATCTTTTTAAATCCAGAATCAGCAGTCTTTTCTAAATGATTTTATGTCAAGCTCAAAAATCGGTCTATAAATTCCTAAACCATTTTGACTGTTGGTTAAAACATGAGCCAAATTGTTTATTAACTTGTAGCAATTAATCCTATCAGCTAAGTTTTAGCAACTAATCCTATCAGCTAACTAATCACTATGGACTTCTCCATCACAGCAAGAATCCATAAGGGGTTTTAACTAGATGGACAGAGAACTCCCATGCTGTTGTGAAAAGAAAGAATTCCTCTTAAAATTTCTGCTGCTATATTTTTGCCTGCTTGATAAGTGAAATGGTGCAGTAGACTCCTTCATGAAAAAACAAAAATATTATCTGAAAATTGTTGACAGTTCCAGTTAATAGCAGAACATAACAGTTGATCAAATTCCACCTTTTTGTTAAAAAAATAGGGTTAAAACTGAGAACTTAATAAATCTTTTATGCAGTGCTATCATAGCACTTTATGAAGTGAAAATTGGAAAAGAAAAACATCTGCAGCAGTGGCAGTAAATAGACCGAAGAAGCAAAGTAACCCAAGCCTGCCACCCTAAAATAATATTAAAGAATAATAAGGCACAGCAGAGACACCTGACCATCAGCGTTCTTCAGAGGGACAGCAATTAAGGATGCCAAACTGAAAGCATACTTCTTATCTGGAAGGAGGGGACAAGAAACTATCAATATGTTCTTAATAAATGTACCATTTTTGCTAGGTGCCCTTTGAAAGAGAACCAGGATGCCAGTAAGAAAAATTCTGGATTACTTTTAGTTTAAGAAATTAGAAAACAATTCAAAATAGGTCTTGCTATGATGGCCTCTTTAAGTGACCTCAGTTACAGAGGATTTACATGCCAAACAATAAAGCAGATGGGCAAGGAATTTGTTGCTTTATCAACAATTACATTTGCAGACGTTTTAGTAATTAAATCAGATTTTTAAAAATCGGATTTTTTTTCTTTTACTGAGATTTGTTAGGGCCAGGTCTTAACACACTAAGCATGTCCTTGCCTAAAAGGGCTCTGGAATAAGAGGGACTGCAACGCAATATCAAATCCCATTAGCAAGTCTGGGATCTCCTGCCAACACAGCCATTTAGGAAATCATCAGCCAACTACTAATGCCTCCTCCATCCTGAAGTAAAGCCTCAGCATGAATTGCTATTGCTTGCATCCCTTTTCACTGGTTCTCATGGATCCAATGCATTTAGCATTCTCTCCTAGTACAGCTGAATCTCTCAACGATCGAACCGTTTTGAAGCTCTGTTTAGACTCATTACTTTTATCTCTTTTACTATATACAATATAAAACAATATGTTATTGTACATTTGAGCAACATTGGCACAAACATCCCATAAGTCAGACATTGTTCTGTTACATTCAAACACCATGAGATGGCTTGATATTTTTTTTTCAGCTTCAAGAATGTGCAAATGTCTACATAGGTCTAAGAGGCTAGCACCATGGACAGCTCCCAGCCTATGCTTTAGATGGGAGGCGGTTGTTGGGAGGGGAGGGAGGGAGTGTGGCGGGATGGAGAGAACAGGTCAAGTGGAGGAGCATTGGAAGGATAGCAGCAGAGCTTCCCCAGCACTTATTTTCAGTGTTGGGAGTGGATACACCCCTCCCTCCCTTCCCCTGTGCCAAGATGAAAAGAAAGGAAAATTACAAAAGGCAAGTGACTTGCAGTAACGGTCTTTTGTGACCATTATCCTTTTTTTTTTTTTTTAGAACCACTATGGCAGAGCTCCAACAGCAGGAAGGATAAATACATGCAGGGATTTCTTTAACTGGGGTGGGTGGAGGGGAATAAATACCCTGGCTGTACTGTGATTCACAGTAGCAGCAGGGAGACCCAAACCATCAGACGGACAGGTTGGGCTTTCTCAAACAAGGGCATAGCCGCTGTTTTCTTCCGCACTAGTCAAGAACCTTGCCGATAAATAATGCCTCAGGCTGATCCATTAATATGTCTAGGGATTCTCCCATTTGGGAGAAAGAGAAAAGGACACCCTCCCCCCCACAATGCATATATATATAAGGCCCTAAATGCATCCACGCTGTCCATGGCACCTTGCTGTGATAGCAAAGACTGATTCTTCTCATAGATGAAAGATACAATAAGTCATGGGCCAAACCATCCCATCTTACCTATCCTCAAATCATCTAGTTGCTGCAGTTGTGAAAAGGGCTTGATGTAATTCTGGGTGTGCCCCCCTCCCCAAATGGAGTGTTGAAAGGGTGGTTGTAGCAAACCTCTTCCATCCCCATACACAGACCAAAGCCTACCAAAGGCTTGTGCGGCAGAATGGGAAGCAGTTCCATGATGCTACCTGTACAAAAGAGGATGACTAAGGGCTATGCCCCCTCCCCCCCTCCACCGCGGCAGCTCCCCAATCCTCACCCCTGGTTTTATTCCTCCAGGAGAAGCCCTAGTTGAGTCAAGCCTTTGGGTGATAAGGGGATGAAGAGGTGAGCTCTATCTAGAAGGTTGGGGGTGCTGCGGAGGGCCCCCCCTGAATTTCCTAACGGTCCAAGCTTATAGTCCAGTGTTTGTTGGTGCTGGAGGAATCCTTTGTGGATACCCCCTCGCCTTCGTTCTTGAGGTCCTGGAAGACCTGCGTGAAGAAGTGCGGGTCAGAGTTGATCTGCAACATCTTGGCGCTCAGGCCCTGGATGATGGAGAGGCAGCGGTCCCAAAAGCGCTCCTTGTCACCCTCAACCAGAAAGGGCTTGAGCGGGTAGGAGATTTCATTGCCCATATAGGAGTAGGCCAGGTAGAGGCAAGTGAGGAAGGAGGCTTGAAGCTCCGCCTGGCTGCCAATCTGGTCGCCTTGCAGCGCCTCGCGACACAGCAGGTACACAAAGACCAGGTTGGCGGGGGTGATGAAGCCTTGGTCCTGCCAGCCCTGGAGCAGGAGCGAGCGATCCACGCTGCGGAACCAGCCGATGAGTTCGCCGGGGCTCAGGTCCTTGAGCCTGTAGCATCGGCGGCACACGAAGTCCCCGAGGCAGCGGAGGAGCTCGCCCGTCGAAGCCTGCACGATCACTCTCCGCGGGGAACCGGCGGCCGAGCGGTTGCTGGGCAGCGGAGGAGGCGGGGGCGGTTTCCCGTTGTCTTGAACCGAGACGGGCACAGTTGGCACCGGAACAGCCAAGGGACCCTGTTTGGTGCCGTCCGGCTGAGACTTGCGCACGTTCTCGCGGTTGCGTTGTTGCACCAGAGGATCCGATGCGCCTCCGGAGCCCGGCTTGGGCGTCACCTTCTTCGCGTTCTTCTTCTTTTTGGCAGAGGCGGCCACCAGGCGCTTCCAGGTGAGGGCAGAAATCAAAACGCCCGGCCGCTTTAAACGGCTCTCGCCTTTGCCGTGAGCCCTGCCCGGAGCCGCTTTCTCGCCGAGCACCCCATTGCTGCCCTTCCCAGACCCGCCGGGCGACAGGGATAGCACTGTACCCATCCTGGTGGCGGCGGCGGCGGCTTCTTCTTCTTCCCCAGCTGCTGCTTTTACGGGAAGGTCCTCACAGCTTCTGCCCAGGCGCGCCCCGCACACCGGCCATGGGCTGGGGCGGGACGCAGTGGCCGCGCCGGCGCCTTGAGGCTGAGCTTTGCAGAGAAACCCGAAGCCCACCGGTGCTGGAGAAAGTCGGGTCAACCGGCGCTCAGGAGCAGCGTTCTCCGAACTCGCCGCAGCTCCGAGCAAAACCCGCCTTGGCCCCGCCCAGCCTCTGTATGGATAGCCAATCCCAAGCCTCTGCTTCTTTTCCCGGGGAGCCAATGGCCGTGAGGCATAGCAATCTCTCTCTCTCTCTCTCTCTCTCCACCCCACCCCCCCGCGCTCCGATGCCGCTTCCTTTTCTCCTCTCTTCCGGGGGGTCTTCCAAATAAAAATAGAAAAGGGAAGCTCGGCCTTTGCCAGGCCCGCCCGTTCTTTTCTCAGGCTCTAATTTCATTCATGGGCTCTTAAGGCAAGGGCGTGACCTGCAAGGCTTGGCGGAGGCCACCTCCAGCTCTCCAGAAATGGATGCCCTGCGTCTCCCGGTTTATCCCCCCCACCCCCACCGCCATTGAGTGTAAAGCGCGGGGAGGCTGGCACATCCGGGTGGTTAAATAATCTCCATGCCTGGTACAAAATGTCAGACAATTGCGCAGACAAGTACTTTCCCTAAAGGACGTCTTTAGCTAGGCGTAGGAAAGGAGGCTTTTGTAAAAAAATAAATAAAGAATGCCATGTTTCAGGTCTAGAGGTCTTTTTTTGGGGGGTGGGATGCATGATCCCTGCATCTGCTCCATTTGAATCCTATAATCCCAATTCATTCATTCAATTATTTTATGTGTTTGTCAAGCATGTACAATATAGCAGGTATAGGTATAAACATAAACAAAGTAGGTACAGATAAAAAAGGACAATAGGACAGTTAAGACAGGGACAGTAGGCATGCTGATGCACTTATGCACACCCCTTACAGACCCCTTATGAATGGGGTGAGGTCCACAGTAGACAGTCTAAGGTTAAAGTTTTTGGGGTTTGGGTGTGAAACCACACAGTCAGATACTGCATTCCAGGCATTGACCATTCTCTTGCTGAAGTCGTATTTTCTGCAATCGGGTTTGGAGCGGTTTACATCAAGTTTGTATCTATTCAACATAGGTATGTCGTTTTAGGATTCTGAGAGTTGAAGTCAGAAACCAAGGCATCTGTTTTGTGCATCGGGCAGAAAACAATTTAAAAGTTAATCAGCGTCTTACAGGTCAGCAGAATGTAAATGAGTAAACATAGATATAATCTGAGTTTTCCACTTAACCTCTATCATGAGATTGGCCACTGAAGTCTTTATTAACTGTAATCTCTAAATTCTTCAAGTCAAGTACCTTCTGTAGGTAAGAAATGAGTAATGCAGAAATAATGCAATGGCCACAAGTTTTTGCTTGGCCTCTAGGTGCAGGGCTACATACTAGGGCATGTTCAGACCACGTAGCTTAATATGAGGAGAATACTGTGTCCAGAGGCTATTTTGATGCCTCATCCAGGTCATAAGAGCTCTGCAGTAGCAGTGTTAGGCAAGCGTGGGAATATATTTGAGACTATTTGCTTTCTTCCAGGCCAGTGTTTCTTCTACAGGCACCATTTCTGCATCTGAATTGAAATTACCTAAAAAAGGTAATTGGGTGTTGCTAACATATTGATAAATGTTATGGAGATTCTCAGTCATCCAGGTCATGGTTGTCCCAAAGGTGCTTTTTCAAGAGGCAACTGGACTTTCTGCTTTTTTCTTTGAAAAAACATTTCGCTTCTCATCCGAGAAGCTTCTTCAGCTCCGACTGGATGGTGAGGAATAGAAGGATTTATATTGCTTGCACAGAGCTGGTCATTTGCATTCATTTAGAAAGTCGCTGAGGCCATTTGGAGGTTTATATGTGTCCTCAGGGTCACCTGAGTAGTGTAAATGGGTGCGGAGCCTTTTTGGAACTGCTGGAAGGAACTGCATATTGATAGCATTTCAAATCCACCCTAAAGTAACAACATATATTTTAAATATAAATCACACTGATGCTTGTTAGATTCTACAGGACAGTTCTAGAGAATCAAGCAGACATCACTACTCTGTACATAAGGGTGGTTACACACACTTGCTTTAATTTCATTTATATTGATGAATTTCATTTATAATCAATACGATCGATGGTGCATGATGCCAAAAAGTATAGTTCAGGATCAATGAAGAGCCATAAATTGTCAATTATTACGTATCAATTGTTAAACTCAGATTATCTCACAAAAGTGTGTTTGGGTATCAATGGTTCAAAAGATGATTGAGAAGTTCACTGAGATCGATGGGAGCAAGCTTCTATATTGATCTAGACATGTTCCATATTCATCCTGAAGCAAGTTGCCTGTAGCAGATTATCTGCGCAGTGTCTGACCCTTTCCAAATAGCCAAGTAGCTAATCTCTTAAGATAAATATAATCTTACAGCAAGTTTTAGCTTGCCTTAGATGTTTATCCCAAGCTTCTGCCTTCCATTGGTCGAATCTCCGTTCTGCAGTATATTAATCACATTCTTATTGTACCTATGATGTTAGTGCCAACATGGATTTGGGATTCAAGTAATAAAGCCTTTATTCTACAATTTCTCAGGATCAGATCCTATCTCAGGGTGACCCAACACTCTCCTTGGTAAGTGGGGAAGAAGGAAGATAACCATTGCCATTTACCAGTTACAATATTTCACAATGACCTAAATTAAAGAACGTCATCTCTAGTCCACAGCATCTAGGAATTAGTTCATAAAAACCATCGCATGATGCCAAGAATAGAAAGTTTTACTGGACTAACCAACTGGTGAAGAAATACATACATCTTCTATATGACTCTTGATTTGATAATTTTATTTGATGACAAATTCCACGAAAAAGTGCATGCAGGACTCCCAATACATTTTTTGTCTATTAAAAGATGCATCTCTGCATTTTTTTCTTTCTCTTTCTCTTTACATTTTAACTTCATAGAAGCTGGGGGTGGAGCTGCTTGCTGTGAGTTGAATTGGAAGCCTGAGATAGGACAAAGGAGAAAGGTAGTGGCCCGTGCACCTAACAGCGCGCAAATCATATAATTATAAACCAAAAATAGCAATAATACATTCAGGGTTAGTGCACTTGAGATTGTGATTTTATTTTATTTCAAAATGACTGGCTTAGTTCAGTGTAATACGTGTTTTGCAGCTGTCTTTCGAAGTACTCTTTTCAAAT
>JANHFT010000001.1:994010-1008775 GCA_032467955.1 Pseudoxenodon macrops | reverse complement strand
TTTTTTAATTTGTGTTTGGAAAAAAAATTGGGGGGGAATTTTTTGGGTTGTTTTTTTTCCTTCTGTGCATGTGCAGAAGCTGAGTTTCCGGCACTGCGCATGCGTTGCCATCTTGTTTTCGGCCTTTTTTGGGGGCTTTGGGTTTTTGATTCTACTGCGCATGTGCGTGCCCACGCGGCACAGGAGGCAGCGAACCGGCGGCAAGGTAAATTAGAACCCACCCCTGATTATGCATAACTGATGCACATTTCAGAATTCCCTCCCATGCACAAGAGCATCATGATGCATGTGCTACTGTAATAAGGAGAGAAAAATGTATGTCAGAAAGTGGCAATTTAAACCTGTTTCAGTCCTGGACTGGGGACAAGAAAAATGCAAGAGAAGGAGAGAAATTGCTAATTATCAAGGCATGGTGGTATCATGGTTAAGCACAAGTGAGAATATGGCCACAAAGAACCACCTGTCCCTTGCCAGGTTTCCTTTGTAGTTATTCTTTGTTATTTTGAAACCGTTGGACTACAATTCCCATCATTCCTGCTTTGCTGAAACTGATGAGAGTTGAAATCTACTAATCTATGGAGGGCCATAAATTCTTCACCCTTTCTATAAAAAAAAAAAATTGTAATGATTCTGGAAGTAAACACAGTTACAAAAATATAGACAGCTCAAATAGCGTAAGTTTGTTATAAGTCCCCCCACCCGAAACCCTACAAACTATGAGAAGGTGCCACAATAGTTACCACTGCTCTCCATTTCCTCCATTTCCAGTCTCTTGGCCATTTATTAGCAAGGAAGTCAGCTTAGGTTCTTCACAAAATTCAGATTCCTTGTAATAGGGACCGGGAGACCATGCAGTAAAACAAATACGAATAAAGTTCACATTAAGTCCCCCTTATCACTTAAAGGGTATGCTGTGAATACCTGTCACAAGGCCAGGAGTTCCTTAGTCCAAGGCTCTCACTAAAAACTACTCAACCCATAGAAACCTTTTTACAGATCAACTCATAAACCCAGGCTGTTAAAACACTGTAATATATATATATATATGTTGAAGAAAGATATTCTCAGTGCAGTTAATCATTCTGTGTTGGAAGGGGCAGCCAAATCCATCTGTCTTGCTCTTTGCTGCTTAGTCACTTCTCCTGATGACCATCTGCTTCCCTTTCAGGGAAAGAAATTGCAGCAAATTCATCCTGTAATTATCCCCCCCTTTTTTTCTTCTTCTTCTCACTGCTTAGCTCACTCACTTGAAAAGGGAGCACAACAAACAATATTGGCCAGGGGATAATAAAGTTGAGACATGGCCTTGGACAGATGTTGGACAACGTCAGCTTGTGACACTGATCCTGCCTCCTGACCGTGAGCAAATGGGATGCAAATTACAGGACACTATGCAAAACGTTAAGGCAAAACAAATGATTTTTTAAAAATATTGTATGCTGGTGGAAAAAAAATTGCTGTTCCAAATGGATTTTGTGAATTCTCGTAAGACTCAGCCATCTTCATTCCGATGAATGAGCAACTTGTCAAATGCAGTGGGTGCCAACAGGTGGTGCTGCAACCTCATCATTCTTCTTGAGATGCTTAGAGGCTGGAAGAGAGACAGTCTCTTCTACCGTACCACCATCTCCTCAGATCCAGGCTTTCCTCCCTCATGAAGGATCACCGGACACAAACATGGGTGCCTGGAGTGGGTGTGAATCCACAGTCTTGATCATGGTTAACTGGATTATGAAAGCCTCCAAATACCTGAAAGTATTGTAATACCTAGGAAGGAAAATGCTTAGGTCTTCCCATATATATATATGACCATTGCACTTGAAACTTACTAAGTAATGACGAAAATGTTGTGTAACTATGTCTGGAGTGGGAATCTGGGGAAGATTTCTCTTCCCTTGGAGAATTTATTGATTTTTTATGTATTAATTCGTTAAGATTATAATGTATTTATTTATTTAGAATATTTCCATTTCTGCAGGAAAGGGAAAAGAGTTGCATCTTTCAACGCAGCAATCACTTAGCTATTCTCTTCATCTTGGTAATGGCTGGCTGGAGGAGAGGGTGTTGGATAAGGTGTTGCTGAAGGATGCTTTGAGCACTTCCTCCTACCCCATCCAATTTGCTGCTCACCTTTTGCTAGCGGCCCTGCCAAGGGGCACCTGTGTCTGGACAGGTAAAAATGAAATCTCCTCTGAGCTTGATTTCTGATGATGTCACAAAAGCTTTCATGTTGTTTTCTTGGCAACAATACAGAGGTTTGCTTTTGGGGGGGAGGGGCTTAGCCTCCTAGTTTAATTTACAGACCCATGATTTCCTGTTGGTCTCTTTTCCTAATACTAATGTAGTGTTTCAAAGTGTTCTGAAATACACGGCAGGGAGAAGATCTGAAATAAAGGAGTCCCTGCTCCTTTACAGGAAAACTTTACAGTGGCAGCAGCAAACTATTTCTGCTCTTGGGAAGAACGGAACTAGCTTAACAAGCAATCAGATCCGTCAACAAGTGTCCTATTGAACAAGGACGAACTTGTTCTTGGCAAACAAAATAGGAGAGAAGAGCCCATTCTAGCACAGAGGGAATGACTGCCGTAAAAATGATATATATGCCTGAAACTCACAGAGGATTCTTTGGATCCACGAAGAAGAGGAAAGCAGGCAAGCCCACTTAAAAACTAACTATGTAGAATCCAACAACAACAATGACAATAAAAAGTAGAGTTAAGGTCCAAAGTTAGGGGCCAAAAATACCCTGAGCGTCTTTCACTTGCATACTCCATTCCTGTTGCTCTCTCCTGCACAGAATTCCACTCCATTCCAGCATGAGTCAGTACCAGAGGTTGACATGATATCTAATATCTAAAAGTCTGCCACAAAGACAAGGGAAAAGAACTGTTAGTGGCGACGATCACCTAATTGAGAACTGGTTCTTCCTGACGTTCTTCCCGACATTGAGATTGGCCCACCCGCCTGCCTGGGCTCCTTTCTACTCGTTATCTTCTCAGCTGATTAGCGTGGCAGAGTGGATTGTAAAGTGCGCACACATGTGCAGTGTTTGCTTGTTGCACATGTGTACAAAGCATGAAGCGCACACACAAAGCGCACGATGACCAAACCGGTAGTAAAACCAGGAGGAACCCAACACTGGATCAGCCTATTCTCCAAAGCACCTGAAGGCAAGAGAAGAAGCAATGGATGGAAACTAGTTAAGAGAAGGAAACGAGAACTAAGGAGAAATTCTCAGACTGTGAGAACAATTAATCAGTGGAATGAGTTGCTTCCAGAAGTTGTGAATACATGCTCAAAATTAATTTAAAGCGACTTGTGATGTAAACAGTGCAAGAAAAGGAAAGCTTGACTCAGCCCAAACAAGAGGCAAAATATTTGGGTGGGGGTGACTTCTTGGTGAGAAAACCTATTTGCTTCCATTTATGTCCTACAAATGAATAAAGGGAGCTGGTTAAAATGATACTGTATTAAATCTAGATTTCTGTGTGCTATACTGTTCCAGATGGGACAGAATATTATGGTACTGATAGTCCATAGGAAGGTGAAAAGTAGGGCTGGCAAATGTTGGGAAAGAAGAGGAGAATTGATGGTGGGGCTAAAAAAGTGGAGCTAAAAAGACTTTTGGCTCACAAAAGAATAATGTAGAACAGAGAATAACAGGGTTGGGAGGGACCTTGGAGGTCTTCTAGTCCAACCCCCTGAGCAGGAGACCTTATACCTTTCCAGATAAATAATTGTTCAATCTTTTCTTGAAAACCTCTGCTGATGGAGTATTTACAACTTCCGGGAGGCAAGCTGTTCCACTGATTAATTGTTCTCATTGTTAGGAAATTCCTCCTTATTTTTAGCTTGGTTTTCTCCTTGATTAATTTCCATTCCTTCCTTCCTTCCTTCCTTCCTTCCTTCCTTCCTTCCTTCCTTCCTTCCTTCCTTCCTTCCTTCCTTCCTTCCTTCCCCAACAATTGAAACTCAGATACTATTAGCTGTTGCTTCCTGTGGGCTGAGAACGAGAGGAAAAACCTCTTCGGAATCTTCCTTTGAGAATGTTGCAATAACTTGTCTCTGCTTATTTGGGGCAGGTGGTTCTGTGTATTTTTCCTCCAAATTCATGATTATTTTTTTTTAAACCTTGTGGTTTCCCCCAAGGCCTCAAATTTCTCCACACCTCCTCATAGCTGCACAATGTCATTGCAACTAAGAAAAAAAGCAGCAATGTGTTGTAGTGGGTGGAATGTCTGTCTACGAGGAGGGAGAGCAGGATAAACCTCTCAGTACAGAAATTAGGTTCCTGGTGACCTTCATCCCATTCATTCACTCTCAGCCTTATCTACTTCACAGGGTTGTTCAGATGTTCAAATTAGGAGTGAGAAAACATGTAGGTTATCCGGAGATCCTTGAAAGAAGAGTAAGATAAAAGTGTAAGACACAAATAAGTGCCCTGTACTTTGGGAGGAACTGCAGAGTACCAAATGATAATTAGGAGTGAACAAACTGTTGGCATCCAGCATCTGTTACTCCCAGCGCACAGGTCTGTGTAAATTTTTCGTCCTAACAATATTCAGAAGGGATACATTTCCCATCATTGCAGCTCTTATGTGTTTTTATTTCCTGGGCTGGTTATTGTAACATGTATCAAACCATTCCTGCCATCAACATTATTCTATGCATTTACAGACAGTACAATTCCCAAAGGCTGCGCTGAGATTCCTTAACGTGTTGAAGGAAAACTGTTTGTTTAATGCTACAACCAGAAACAATGCAAGGCTGCTGGGATTGCAAGATATTTGCCACTGCAGAGAATGCTCATTTTTTCCCTTCATTCTTATCAGTTTAATATACATTTCTTCTGATATCAGATCACTATAGTCCATCTGTTTTGGTTCAAGTGCAGGGCTGCAATACACTTTGTGCACAATTATTGTGTATTTGGGAGGATGAATTTTATTATTGAACAACTACAGTGCTCTCGGTCAATCCAAAATGTTAACAAACCTCAAACCTGAATATATAAGAAAGTAAAAGTGAGGTTATGGCTTTCTTAGGAGAATATTCTATGTGTGCACAATTATTGGGCAGCTATTAGTGTGCAGAATTATTATGCAATAAATGAAAAATGAAAAATTTCTCAGCTCACTCATTTATTTTCATCTGTTAAAATGAGAATAATAAACAAACAATTCAAAATTTACAATTAAACATTTCTGATAGTTCAGGGGGAAAAATCAGTGACCAATATAGCCACCCTTCTTTTCAATAACAGTCATAAGCCTTCCATTCATGGAGTCTGTCAGTTTCTTGATCTGTTGACGATCAACGTTTTGCGCAGCAGTAACCACAACACTGCCAGACACTGTTCAGAGAGGTGGTACTGTTTTCCTTCACCATAAATCCCCCATTTAAGAAGGGCCCACAAGTTCTCAATAGGGTTTAGGTCAGGTGAGGAAGGGGGCCATGTCACTATTCTTTCATCTTTAAGGCCTTTACTGGCTAGCCATGCAGTGGAGTACTTCAATGCATGGTCTTCTTGAAAGATGCAGACTTTTTCCTGTACCATTGCTTGAAGAAAGTGTCTTCTAAAAACTGGCAGTAGATTTGGGAGTTGATTTTGAGTCCATCTTCCACCCGAAAAGGTCCAACTAACTCATCTTTCATAATACCAGCCCATACCATCTTGCTGGCATTTGAGTCGAAGTGGAGCTGTGTGCCTATTACTGATCCAGCCACGGTTACATCCATCTGGTCCATCAAGAGTCACTCTCATCTCATCAGTCGAAAACCTTTGAAAAATCTGTCGTCAGATATTTCTTGGTCCAGTCATGCCATTTCAACTATTTATTTATTTATTTATTTATTTATTTATTTATTTATTTATTTATTTATTTGTTTGTTTATTTTGTCAAGCATATAAAGATAACAAATAAAAGTATAAACATGGTTTTGAATGCATGAAAAGGATACGAATAAAAAAGGAAATTAGGACAGGGACAGTAGGCATGTTGGTGCGCTTATGCACGCCCCTTACAGACATGTTAGGAATGGGGTGAGGTCGACAGTAGACAGTCTAAAGTTAAAGTTTTGGGGGTTAGGGGAAGAAACCACAGAGTCAGGTAGTGCATTCCAGGGATTGACCACTCTGTTGCTGAAGTCATATTTTCTGTAATCGAGTTTATTATGTCTTATTATTAATAATTATATTATTATTATGTCTTATTAAGACATATAAAACTACGTGTCTTGTTCAGTGGTGGTCGGATTTCAGCCTTCCTTACCTTGGCCATGTCTCTGAGTTCTGAATACCTTGTATTTCTGGGCATTCCAGGTAGGTTGCAGTTCTGGAATATGACAACACTGGAGGATAATGGATTTCTGGTAGCTTCATGTTTGATTCTTCTCAAATCTTTGGCAGTTAAGGTGCATTTTCTTCCCCCCCCAACACGTTTCTTGTAATCCTATTGACTATTTGCAACAAAACATTTGATAGTTCTGTGATCACGCCCCAATATCTTAGCAATTTCAAGAGTGCTGTATCCCTCTGACTTTTTACAATTTTTGACTTTTCAGCATCAGTTAAATCTCTTTTATAACCCATTTTGCCTGAGGAAAAGAAGCTGCGTAATAATTATGCACACCTTGATATAGGGTGTTGATCTCTTTAGGCCACACCCTCCCTCATTACACAAATACACATCACCTGATCTGCTTATATCCACTAAGCATTTAAGTTTACACAGCTTGGAGGTGGCAAATATGTATACCAAGGATGATATGGTCAAAATAGTTGCCTAATAATTGTGCACAGTGTGTAAAGAAAACCTGCATGTATAGAAATACAGCATGCAGTTGTTTAGAATCAATTACTTATCCCAATTATATAGGAGATATAGGAGATAGTTTGAGATTTAAAAAGTCAACATTTTCACATTGTTAAATCTACTTTCTCTTCTCCCCCCCCATTGTCTTATGCTATTAAATCAGAAATATGAGTATTTGCATCTTTATGCTCCTAATAAAGGGGGAAATAAATGATGCCTCAGAATTTGTTCCATTCCAGATCAACGTTTCAAAAGCACCTACCTTTTTCAGCTCTCATTTATTGCCCTTCCAACATTATAGAGAAATCATAAGATTCTGTCCAAAAAAGTTCATCCAAATGTAGATAAATCTTCCCCCACTTAAGTGTCTTCTAGATGTAGAGATGAATTTGTAAAATTCCTAGTATGCACATTCATTGCACAGAATGTCCATACCTGACAAGCACCCAAACAGTGGTTTCATGTGGTTTCTACTGGTTGTTGCAGAATACAATTTTTCCTGCTCCACATTTATGCAAGTGCCAGGCAAAACTATTTGTGCTGTAGGACTCTTCTTGAGAAGCAGAATTCTATCAAACCAACCTAATATCTTATTGATATGCACACACACACACACACACACATATATATAAAACCTAGCATGCAGGTAAGATGACTGAAAGTTCCAATGACATATGAGGCGATACTATTTTAATACAGGTGGAATATTCCCTGATGCATGTTCTTACCATGCAGGACAAAAATACAACCCAATAAAACTAAATGTAATTATTTTTCTTAATGTATAGCCCAGCACTAAAAGGGTTTTCAGGCGGCCCTCTGAATTAAAACACATTTACTGTGAAGAATTTTATTAAGTCACAACTGTACAAGTAATAAGAAAGCAATTAGTGTATATACAGTACATTCAGAAAGTACAGACCCCCTTCATTTTTGTCAATTTTGTTATGGTGCAGTCTGATTGTACAGTTCTTGAAATTAATTTTTCCCCTCATTAATCTACATTCAGTACCTCAGAATGACAAAGTGAAAACAGAATTTTAGAAATGTCTCTAAATTTATTAAAAAGAAAAAACCTGAAACACTACATTGGCATAAGTATTCAGACCCTTCACTCAGTGCTTTGTTGAAGCACCTTTGGCAGAAATTACAGCCTTGAGTCTTTTGGGGTATGACCCCACAAGCTTTGCACACCTGGATTGGGGGATTTTCTGCCATTCTTCCTTGCAAATCCACTCAAGCTCAGTCAGGTTGGATGGTGATCGTTGGTGGACAGTCATTTTCAGGTCCCTCCAGAGATATAAATAGTCATCCACATATAAATATGTATATTTGTACATATATAGAAGGAGGGAGGAAGGAAGGAAAGAGAGGGATAAAACAATGGACAACCCAAAGAAATACAACAAGAATACAGCTTGGATAAAGGAGGTGGATAACAATAAAGAAGTTGAAATGAAAGAACTTGTAATAACAGCAGAAATGGTGGAGAAAAGAGCAAGGAAGATCAAGAATTGGTCAGCATCAGGTGAAGATGAACTGCATGGTTTTTGTTTGCAACATCTAACTGGTCTATACCCACTCATTGTCAAGCAGTTCAACATGCAAGGAGGTGAAATTGAAGAATGGCTAACATGTGGCAAAATCTACCTGATAATGAAAGATTCAGCAAAACGGGCAGCATCAGGCAACTACAGGCCAATTGCCTGCTTAGCAACAACTTTCAAATAGCTAAGTGGTGTAGTAGCTGATGTAGTCCAAGAGCATCTAGTTGAAAACAAGCTCTTTCCACCTGAGCAGAAAGGAAACCTCCCAAACAGCAGAGGAACAAAAGATCAACTTCCAATTGACAAGATGTTTCTGGAAAACTGCAAGAGAAGGAAGACCAACTTGAATGTAGCTTGGATTGACTACAACAGGGGTTTCAAACTTATGTCATCACGGCAGCATCACATGGTGTATTAGGACTTTTTTTCCTCTTCGCTAAATCGGGCGTGGCCAGCACGTGACGCATCCAGCCCATGGGCCGGGAGTTTGATAGCCCTGGACTACAAGAAGGTATTAGACTGGTTGCTACATGATTAGATAATCAAGTGCCTAGAAATAACAGAAGTCAGTAACAACCTCAGAAGCTTTGTGCAGAGATTAATGGCACAAGGGAAGGCACAGTTACTGGTCAATTGTGATAGACTGAGAGCGGTTAATATCAAGAAAGGAATATTTCAAGGAGACTCACTTTTACCACTACTATTTGTTATTGCACCAATTCCTTTGTCAACAATACTGAACAAGTCAGGCCATGAGTATCAAACAACAAAAACATCTGCCAGGACTTCCTACCTCCTTTACATGGATGCTCTGAAGCTGTATGGAAAAATACCATTTGAAATAGAATCACTGCTCAACACTGTCTGTATATAAAGCCAAGATACTGCAATGGAGTTTGGACTAGACAAATGTGCCACTCTCATCATCAAACAGGGAAAAATGGTGAAAACTGAAGGAATCTGTGACAATAACATCCAAGTGTCTGGATAAAGACAATCACTACAAATAACTGAGCATCCTTCAAGCTGACAACATCAAGCACACTGAAGTCAACAAAAAGGTTAGAAGTGAATACATCACGAGAGTGAAGATGATCTTAAAGTCCAAACTTGTGAGAAATAAAACTTCACCAATAATTCAGCAGGAGACCAGAATCAAGCTACAGAGCATTTATTGTACTTTTGCAAAAGTAGTTTGCTCTTAGTTTCATCTCTATTTACATAGATCCTTTGTGCTGCTTTTAGCAATGTGGTAATATCAGTATTAGCCCAGTCCTCTATTTTCTGTATTTTCTTCTGTATATCAGGCCAGGCTTTTGTTACAAATTGCATTTTCATCAAAGACTCATATGCTGGTGTTTCAGGAGAAAGACCAGAATATTTATTTAAACAGTCTTTAATTCTGTTTAAAAATACAGATGGTGTTTCATCTCTCAGCTGTCCTACCTCAAAAGCTTTAAGCAAATTCTTTCCCTGAGGTACTGCTGTTCTTACTCCCTGAAGGACTATCCTTTTCAGATCTTCCATTTGTCCCCGGTCAGCCGGGTCATTATTATCCCATCCAGGATCGACCAAAGGGAACTTAGTGTCAGCTGCTATGGGGTTAGCTGCTCCCGCCTGCTGTCCTAATCTGAGCTCTTTCTTCTGGGGAGAACAAATAACCCAAAATATGTTGCAACTCAGCATATGTATATACATTAGGTCCTAAAAACAGATCCAATGACACAGACAAGGTGATCGGACCAGACTGCAAAGAAGGCATCTTGATTTTATAATTTCTTAAATCTGATGATGTCAGGGGCACATTCACAAAAGTAGTTATCGGCACCCCTGCACCAGTCAAGCCATTTGGCATTTCCCTTAAGGGAAGCATATTAGCATCTCTCTTTGCTTGTGATCTTGTCACCCTAGCAGAAGGGTCTGGATACTTCCTAACATTTGACTTTACATCCTCTAATTTCTTCCTCAAATGCTGATATTGCCTTGTTGCAGATGCTGCAAATGCTTCCTCTGCAGCTTCTGCCTCATCCCCTCCTACAGCTCCTGCTCCATTCTGAGCATACAGAGGAGGACGTGGACACGTAGCATATGCTAACAGATCCCAGCCTGTTTCTTCCTCCTCCTTCCCATATAGTATTGTAGTAGGAGGGAATGGATCAGACCACTGTACATGAAACCAGGGTTCAACATATAACAGCTGGCCTGTTAACTGTTTCTTCTCAAGCACCCTTTTCAAAGCATTTATCCAGTAAGGGTCTGAGTCTCCAAATCTATTCCATCTATAATTAGGCTTTATTAAAATAAACTTTGGCCACACTCTTATGCAATACTCTATCATCAGCACCTTATTCAATTGTTTAGTATACTGACTAAGCCAGGTCTCACTCCACTGAGTTAAAAGCTCCCCTAAAGGAGAGATGGGGGGAATAGAGGGTATTTCAGCATTCCTAGGAACCTTAACATACTTTTCAAACAGGGTACCCATTTCACACCTGAGCAGTTTTACTTCTAACCCTCCTTTGAACACCCTTTTCCTGTAATTAATTACATACACTCTGTCTAACCTCTGTCAGCAGAGAAAGATACTCCGCAGCACATACAAAGAGATCACAATCTCTCCCCCGTGCCTCTTTCAAACACAAACATCACCGTCAACTGTTCAAAGAGTTAGAACACCCAGTGAGACTATAAAAACTCAGTACTCACCTAAGCCAAGTTGCACCGGTGCCTCACGTGCTCAGGCAATGCTCTGTAAACCAGGTCTCCTACAGGTCAGTAAAGAGCAATCCTCCCCTGGATAAGTGGATTCCCTTCCCAGGCGCCATACACATCAGCGTTGGTACCTCCGGCTCTTCAGGTATCCCATCATCCAGCAGACAATTGCCTTCAAGCCCAACGTTGGGCACCAATTGTGAGAAATAAAACTCCACTAATAATTCAGCAGGAGACCAGAACCAGGATACAGAGCATTTTATTTTATACTTTTGCAAAAGGACTTAGCCTGGGCCTAAGAGACACAAGATAAGCAACTTGTACATCTGAATACATGGTTTAAATACATTTCGTACATTGCAGATAAACAACTTTCTCGCCCCTCCTTCACATTGGACAGCCCATGTTTCATAACATTTTTGGCTTCATATCGGATGGTTTCCAGACTCAAAAGTCCCCTGATAACATTTGTTCTTTCCCAGCATCAACATGTCCTGATCACAATACCCCTTCCTGTCCAATGCCTTTCCTTTCCAATATTACGTATTTTGTTATTGTCCTTTATTTCTTACTCAAGATCTTGCAATACAGATGTCCTAGTGATTATACAATATAATGTGTCATAGAATATGGCTGCACCCCTGCTCACTTTTTACAGGAATAATGCACCACTTCTCTCACTCCTGTTCGCTAGGCATCCTAGCATGTCCATCATTAGTGGGAGAGGGTACATGTTCTCTACGCTGATACAATTCAGACCTCTATAGTTCAAGCACAGTCTAAATGACCCATCCTTCTTTTCCTTAAACAGTACTGGAGCTGCCAACCTTGACTTTGCTGGCTGAATAAAACTCCTAGCTAGGTTCTTGTCTATAAATGCTTGGAGCTCTTCTATCTTCTTGTGTGTCATCAAATGCATTTTTGGCTTGGGCAATTTGGCTCCTGGCACGATCTTGAGTGCACAGTCTGTGGGGCGGTGAGGGGGGACCGTGTTTGATTCCCTTTTGCTTAAGACCTCCACTAGGTTGCGCTATTCCTCCAGAATCAGTGGTTCTGCCTCACTGCTTCCCTTTAGTGTATTTGCGGTTTCCATGTTCACTTTTTTGATCGCAGGTGCATGGCTGGTTGTCAGCATTTCCACTAGCCCCTGTTAGTCTGCCAGTCTCCCTTACACCGACCACTGGGTTTCATCCCAATCTACTGACAGGCTCCACTTTTTCCACCATGCCAACCCTAAAACCATGGGCTCGGTCATCCCTGGGGCCATGATGAACTGAATAGTCTCTAGGCGGGCCCCAACCTTGATCTTTAATGGCTCAATGAGGCAAAAACATACAAAATCTACTTTTACACAAACACACTTGCTTAAAAGAACCAGCAAAAAGAAACAAACACATGGAACAGGTGACTGATACTATTGTGGTATGCAATATATGTTCCATGTCTGTGCTTATGCCCAATGTAAACTATATGAACTACTAGAGGAAAAAGTAAGGGATCTAGAGCCAATCTAGCCAAACTCCAATCTACGCAAGAAAGATATACCCAAGTTAAACCAAATAATGTGCAAATAACTCCCAGAGGATT
This sequence comes from Pseudoxenodon macrops, assembly GCA_032467955.1. Classification (NCBI taxonomy): domain Eukaryota; kingdom Metazoa; phylum Chordata; class Lepidosauria; order Squamata; family Pseudoxenodontidae; genus Pseudoxenodon; species Pseudoxenodon macrops. Next base: position 996,114 of record JANHFT010000001.1, on the reverse strand, counting down.
TTACCCTGCTGATAAACTCTTGGAGGAAGACAAATGGAGTTACTGTATTTTTCGGAGTATAAGACACACTCCCCCCCCAAAAGAGGCTGAAATTTTGGGTGTATCTTATACTCCAAATGTAGCTTTTTCGAAGCTTTTTTAAAGCCCTAATGAGGTGTTAGGGAGTGAAGCGATCTTTGCAGGCTTTTTTCTTTGCTAGTCCGAAAAAGCTTTTTTTCAGCCCTAAGTCTTTGCAGGTTTTTTTCATTGCTTGAGAGAAGCAATGTGCTATCAGCTGTGCTTTAGAAGCTTTTTTTCAGCCCTAACTAGGGGATAAAATAATGTGCTGAGGCTGACCAGACTAAGGACGCTAGCCAGAGGAATACCTGGTAGGCAGATTATTTTTCCTATTTTCCTCCCCAAAAACTATGGTGCGTCTTATACTCCGAAAAATACGGTATGTCACATATAGAAGGAAACACAATAATCAAAGAAAGAAGCAGCACACATCTAACAAACCCCTACTGCCTAATCTAGCCGAATCAGAAGCAGCCCCATTAAAACTGAGCAACTGATTTCTCCCCCTAGTTGAAAATACTTAGACGCACAACCTTCCCCTCAAAGAAAACATGCAAACACCTAGAAAAGTGAAATCAAATATCCCTTAAAAAGTCACATCAACAAATTCACCTGAGGTAACCAGAAAAGTACCCCAGACTGCAACCTATTAAAAAAGGAAGGCGAGTGTTGGTGATAGGAAATTCTATTCTCAAAGGAACAGAACCAGCCATCTGCAGACCAGACATACAAACAAACTAGGGAGGTATGATTACTATCCTTTCCTCCTCCTTCACATTGGAACAAATGACACAACAAAGAACCTGAGTACAATATTGAGAGATTATAAGCAACTAGGGAACAAAGTTAAGGAGCTAGGAGCACAAGTAGTGTTCTCATCAGTACTCCCAACGAAAGGACAACACCCGTTGAGGGAAAAAAGAATTCTAGAAATAAACCACTGGCTAAAGGGTTGGTGTCGCCAAAAAAACTTTGGTTTCCTGGACCATGGACTGCATGGAAGGACTCTTGGCAAGGGATGAGCTGCACCTCACGAAAATGGGAAAAAGTGGCCCAACTCATCAGAAGAGCTTTAAATTAAAATCGAAGGGGGAGGGTGACTAATCTTTAGAATCACTAGAACACAAAACCAATCATAAATCCCAAGAAAAATCAAACAATGAGGTAGGGAGTGATGAAAAAACAAAAACTTAAACAATTGGGAGATGTAGGAAACATACCCACAGACAGGCATAAAGGACTTAAATGCTTATACACAAACACTCAAAGCTTGGGGAACAAACAAGGTGAACTAGAAGCAATAGTACACGAGGGTAGGTATGATATAGTTGCCATTACAGAAACCTGGTGGGACGAAACCCATGAATGGAATGTACTGATGGATGGATACAAATTGTTCAAAAGAAACAGATCAACAAAAAGAGGAGGTGCAGTTGCACTATATGTAAGAGATCACTACACATCTACAGAAATGCACATGATCAAAGATAAAACCTCTCCAGAATGTATATGGGTATACATGTATAAAAGGAAACAAGAATGACATTGCTATAGGCATATATCACAGGCCACCCAACCAATCAGAAGAAATAAATGAACTCTTTGCCAACCAGTTAACAAATGTACATAAGAAGCATACCACAGTGGTAATGGGAGACTTTAACTACCCTGATATCAACTGGGAGACAAACTCTGCAGCAAGTGGGAGATCAAACAAATTCCTAACCAACCTAGCTGACAACTTTGTCATCCAAAAGGTAGAGGAGGGAATAGAAGTAAAGCTATACTGGACTTAATTCTTACTAATAGAGAAGAAGTGATAGAGGGAGTGGAAGTTGCTGGAACCTTGGGTGAAAGTGACCACGTCATACTGGAATTCAATATAATGCAAACACAAGCAATAGAAAATAATCCAGCCAGTATCTTTAACTTTAAAATAGCTGATTTTAACAAACTCAGCGAGAGCCTAGGAAAGATTAAATGGACGAAAATTCTAAAGGGGAAAACAGCTGAAGAAGCATGGGAAACTCTGAAAAATGCAATCATA
>JANHFT010000001.1:978207-988930 GCA_032467955.1 Pseudoxenodon macrops | reverse complement strand
TCTATCTATCTATCTATCTATCTATCTATCTATCTATCTATCTATCTATCTATCTATCTAATTAATTAACTGCCCATCTGCCTCACAGATTCACAGAGGAGCTGATCTGGCCTGGCCTGACCTCCTAATGGGTTTTTCTTAGTACTTGAGCTAAAGATGGCCCAGGTCTCTCTTGCTCAAACATTGGCCGCTTACTGGCTGGGAGGTAATTCTGAAGCTTTATGATGTCATTGCTGTTCCATGTCCACCCAAAAGAAAGCACCCTTTACTGGCAAAAGAGAACGAACAGGAAGCTGGGAAAGGAAACATCTTGAGTCTGGCAGGGTCATCAAAGCTCTTCAGCAGAAACCGCAGATGCTCTATAACTCTGGATGCAGCAGAGGGGGTGTGGCAAGGCACACTAGCAGCTCACTGCTGGTTGGTGGAGGATACAGCTGCTTTGTGAGGTCACTGCTGCTATGTGTTCATCTAAGTGAAAATACCATGTTCAAGTAAGAAGAGCATGGAAGATTAAGACGGGGCAACATCTCAAGTCTGGCCGGGTCATCTAAGCTGCTGTGCTGAAAGAACACCTTACGCCTTTTAATAACATTTCCACCTCTGAGTGACAAAGATGGCTCACGAAGTCGATTGGATCAACAGTAAGGCTGGAGTGTGCAACATTAACGCCTACAAATCCAAACAAAAGAAAGAGGACTCCGAACATAAAATGGTTTGTTTTGTTAATGTCGCCAACCTGAACATGAAAGATGGGGGTTTAGGCCCAAATGACCAACATGATAACATCAATGACCCTCCCAGTGAACTCAACTTACGAAACCTGGAGGAGAAGGAGGTCATTGTAATCAAGGACAACAAACAAAGGAAATACATGAGTACCGACGGAGCCGTCTGCCTTTTCAAGCCAGGTTCCTTGGAAGATGTCAACATTGTCAACTGGCTCAATAATGATCTCCAGAAATATGCCTTCGGATTTGAACACGCACTGACTCCTTTCAGGACCTCTCAGAAACTGAAGGTGTTTGATAAGGGATCGCAGAACAACAATAACACTGGTTCCAACAGTTCAATGGTTGAAGCAGGAAGTTCAGATGACCTTGCTTACTATGCTAACAAGCTCTGTTCCTTAGTAGTTGAGATGACACGTAAAGAGATCAAGGATAGATGGGATAACACTAGAAAATACCTATGCCAAAACATTAATTCTTATAACACAGGAAGGAAACCTAGTGGAACAGAAAGCAAACCATCTTCCGAAGACGAAGGCAAGGAGCAAGAAGGACAGTATTCAGACAGGACAAGGAGATCAGAAGATTCTACTTCTGTCAATAAAGGGTTGATGCTGTACGCAAACCAGGTGGCTTCAGACATGATGCTCTCATTCCTGAAGACCATGAGTGTCCAGAAGGGAAGACGCCCTCCAGCGGCATGCATTGTTTTAAAAGAGGTACTTGTGAACCATGCCAAGGAAATAGTCTCAGACTTGATAGATTCCTCCATGAAAAATCTACACAATATCACAGGGGCACTCATGAAAGACTCCGATTTTATTTGCGGGATGAAGAAGAATCTCTATAGCGTTGGAAGCCAAAAGTCCACAGAGGTTTTGGAAGCCATGGTGAGGCGCTTGTTCAAGCTCCTTGCCGGAGATGATAAGAGTCGGGCGCAAAGTTTAGCTTTTACCACGTATAAATTAGCGCAGGGAGCGCAGGGGAACCAAAGAACCCAAGGCATGCAATTTGCATCCCTGAAGAGTGAGTGCCACAGCCAGGGGAAGGAAAGAATGGGGGGACCAGGGAAACCTCATGCCTCAGGAAGTCGGGGGCTAGACAAGCAAGGGTCAGCGGATGTGTACGGAAAAGAGATTCTTTTAACAGCCTTAATGCAGATACAGCAGCACTTGTTGGAAAAAACCAAAAAAGCCAGAATCCGGGAAAACCATGGCAACGCATGTGGCTATCTTCACCATGACTCCACCTACGACAGAAGTGGTGAGAGAAGCCTGAAACGCTCATCAAAGTCTTACGATGGAAGAATAGACTGCGATGGCCTCAAAGATAAAGGCAACGTTCTATTCTCTGTGATCCAGAAGATCCTTCAAGAGATTGGCTTCAATCCTGACGACCTTTGCATGGACAAGAACAGAGGCTAGATTGCAGAAGACCCTCCCCTACAGGTGAAGAATCTCCTCTTCTGAACCAGCCCAATGGAGTAGCAGATCTGTATGGCAATATGCAGCAGATGCACAAGAACATTTATTGATCAACCTGTGGGATGCAAATGATCTCTTTATTGATAACTAAAGGCATTTGCTCTTGGTTTTAGCTAATTAGGTGACATCATCACAGCACCATTGCAAGCTGCGGTGGAGTGAATTCAGATTGGGTGATTCAAAGGTAGCTGGGCAAGATCATCAATTAAAAACTAAAAGAAGAGGAAAGAGAGTTTGTTATTTATTGCTTCCTTGGAGCGTACGCCGTAGCCCGATAACAACTGATCCTAGACCAGGGGTCAGCAATCCGCAGCTCTGGAGCCACATGTGGCTCTTTCATCCCTCTGCTGTGGTTCCCTGTCACCAGTCGGCTCCACAATTGATAGGGCTTTCGGTTAGGATAGGTAGGAGGAGGAGACACTATGGTGGGAGAACCAGACTTTCGGTCGGCTCCACAATTGAGTGGGATGCTTCCGGTTAGGACCTTTGTTTAAGGTTGCCGACCCCTATCCTAGATCATTATATCAATGGAGCAATACAGGTAGTCCTCGACTACAACTGAGCCCAAGATTCCTATGGTTAAAGAAGATAGATGGTTAAGTGAGTTTTGCCCCCATTTTATTTTTCTTGTTGCAGTTGTTAAGTGAATCACTGCACTTCTTTAAGTTAGTAACATGGCTGTTAAGTGAATGTGACTTCCCCATTGACTTTGCTTATCAGAAGGTCACCAAAGGTGATCACATGACCCCAGGACACTTTGAATATGAACCTCATTCCCTTAGATCAGGGGTGTCAAACTGGCCACCTATGGGTTGGATGCGTCACGCCCAGGCCACTCCCATCTCAGCTCTGCGAATGGGGAAAATGTTGCAAAACGTCACATGACATGGTGAGTTTAACATCCATGCCTTAGATCATCCACACATTCCATTACACGTATTGAATGTATACCTCACCTTTCATTCAGGAGCTCAGGAAATTCAAAACGCACAATTGGGTGAACTGCATATATATAAAGTACTATTCCACATACAGGCATATATATATGTTACTCCTGCCTGGATAATAAACAGAGAAAAGGAACTGTGAATTTCAATACCCAGATATTGAACTAAGAAAGTAATAGGATGTGTATGCAAGAAATAGAGAATCATTGAATGCCAAAGTGAGAGGAGATCATCCCAAAGTCCAAACCAGTTTATATTGTCCCTCACAGATCAACAAAATGAATTCGGGAAGTCAGACTGCGACTCAGAAGATGGATCTATACCACCACCCGAACAAAAGGAAAAAGATTAGTGATAGGCCTTTGATATTTTCAGTACACAAATATTATTAATGTATATCAAACAGTGCCATGAGCAATAACTTTAACAGTCTTATAGTTCACTTCCCCGTCATAGTTTGCCTCCTGGAGTTGTGGGTGCTCCATCACTGGAGGTTTTCAAAAGTAGACTGGACAACCATTTGATTAGAACAGTATGAGGTCTCCTGCCTTGATCAGGGCACTGGACTAGAAGACCTCTGAGTTTTCCTTCCAGACTTATGATTCTGTGTTCTATCAGACGGAAATAAATTAGCTTGTCTGAAATTACTGCCTGTATCCTAGTGGTGAAATCCTCCGAGGATTGCCACCGGTTTGATGGCCGCGCATGCGCAGTACGTGCCAAAAGAACTCTGCGCACATGCATATGCAATGCGCGCTTCGTGCGGAAAAAGAAGCCTTTTTAAGTAAGCAAAACAGCGAGGGGGGGAACAGCTGTGCCGCACAATTTAGATTTGCTAGAAAGTAGGATTTCCTGCTTTCTAGCGAATATAAACCGCGCGGCACAGCTGATCGTCGGAAATACTGGTTCGGACCAACCGGTAGCTTTTTTTACTACTGGTCCACCTGAACCGGTAGTTTTTATCACTACCGGCCCGCCTGAACTGGTAGATTTATCACTACCGGTTGACAAGGGTAACAAGGATGAGGCAGAATGATGAAAACAGCAAGCTTCTGCAGATGGTATGCTATCATGAATCCAAGCATCATTTATTCCCAACCTACAATTCAAGTGTTCATGGAGAAATCCATTTACCTCTTATAAATGCAAAACACCTCAGTAAATTAAGCTGAGGGATTGTACCTGATGCAAAATTACTCAGTGAGCCTTGCAACAAAGCTGGGCTTTGAACGCAAGCTTTCTTGTCATCCAGCACGCTGACTAATACTCCATGTTGATTCTGAAATATATGTCCTATCTTGAACCCAGCACTGCGTTCAGGATATTTCTGCTGCTTATGGAGGGTCCAGAAATAAATGTCCTCTCGAATCAGACAAATTATTCCAACTAGAATTAGGAAATTCCTGTAGAGCAGTGTATTAGTAGCACATTTACATATTTATTATTTGGTCTTCTTTATTTCGCTAAAGTGTTTCCTTGAGACAGTGCCTTATAGCAATAGTGATAGCAATAGCATTCACACTTATACACTGCTTCATAGTGCTTTACAGCCCTTTCTAAGCGGTTTACAGAGCCAGCATATTGCCCCCAACAATCTGGGTCCTCATTTTACCCACCTCGGAAGGATGGCTGAGTCAACCTTGAGGTGGTCAGGATTGAACTGCTGGCAGTTGGCAGAGTTAGCATTCCAACCTCTGCACCACCATGGCTCATGACTTATTCTGCTTAATGGTAAGGCCAGCTCTAGACATAAGTCACAACTACCTTGACACTTGGAAATGGGCAGTGTACATCTTGTGGGTGAGAGAGGCGGCACATATATTTAATAAACAAAATACTTATCTGTATCACTAGAACAATAAATTACCCTACTTTTTCTGCATTTATCCTTCCCTCTTTCCTGCTGAACCGCTGCCCACTGTCACTTTTCATCCAGAGACTATCCAAACAACTCTCTACCTTCCTCTGTTAGGATAGAAGAGATCTTGCTGTCTCCTTTCTAAAAATAACTCCCTTGTGAACAAAAACGTTAGCGAGGGACAGGGGTTCTGATTTTGAACAGTTACTTCTCAAATTGCTGCGGTTGTCTTAAAAGAGATTTAGAGGAAAGCTGGTCCCTACTGGGAAAAGTTATATTCGTTGCCAGATGCTAAAGGGGAAAAGGGAAAGGCAGTTTCTACATCAGTGATATTCTTGCTCTCTGCCTAAACAGAGTTTGTCATCCCGCTGTAGTAACCTAACACGAGGCAGACTCATCTATAGCCACTTGCAATCTAGAAATGGCATCACTTTAAGCAATTCATTCAGACACACCAAGGCGCTTCCTCGACTTTGATGTGGAGAAGACAAGGATACTTTGATTCCTGTTAAATGAAAGACACAGCGGCGATCAAGTACATGTTTTGCATGAGGAAGGTCCTGAGTTCAATCAGTCTCATCAGCGTCAACAGGAGGTGATGACAAAGAGTGTTGTTGCCTGTTCAAATAGATAATATTAGTCTAGATCAGTGATGTCTAACCTTTTTTCCCCTCAGGTGCCGAAAGTGCACGCCCGACAGCGTGTGCACGCGTGTCCACACCTATAAAGCAATGTCTCCCATGCGAACCCCACTCCCCTGCACATGCCCCCCATGCTGCCCCTACCCCACAAATGCACACATGACCCTCCCCCATGCTGCCTCCACGCATGTATGTGTAACCCCCTCTCCTGTGCGCTATTTTGGGCCTAGCAAGCCTCTCTGAAGCCTTTGGAGACCAGAAACAACCCATTCCGGACTTTCGGTTCTTCCGGGAAGCCTGTTTTTCACCCTACCCAGGCTCCAAAGACTTTTCTGGAGCCTCCAGGAGGTCAAAAACAGCCTCCTCTGGCCCTCCAGAGGCTCTCCGGAAGCAGGAAACGACCTGTTTCCAGACTTCCGGTAGACCCGTTTTTCGCCATTTTAGAGCCTCCGTGTGGGCCCTGTACTTACCTGGCATCCAAAATGGGCCACATGGAGACTCCTGGTAGGGGAGGGGCAACATGGGCATACGCATGTGTCTCCCACATTCACGGCAGAGACCCGAAAATCAGCTGGCCAGCAGGAGGCGCATGCCTATGCGTGGTGGAGCTGACCTAGGTCGACGGCTCACATGCCTGCAGAGATGACTCTGCATCCCACCTGTGGTATGCATGCCATAGGTTCGCCATCATGGGTCTAGATGAACAAACAGTTTAAGCTGCTAAGAAAAAGTATATTTTTCTAGCACAAAAAGGGAGAGTGTTCTTATGCCTTTACTATTTTGGACAATAAATATTTTTGTAGGTGTGGGCTATTTTCTTTCTTGGGTGTGTTTGCCCATGAAAGTGTGAATCGATTGCCCAAGAGTGACGTGTGCTTGATACATAGTCATAGGCCACAACAAGTAAAGCGAAGAACAATGGGAATTATTTACAAATGCCACTTAGAAGCATGAACCTACGTTTAGAATCTCAGCCTGAGTAGCAGAACAAAGGACGGGAAGAAGAAGGGACTGAGTAAGCATACCAGAGGCAGCCATACCTGCACTAAGACGTAATCCCACACCCTTTGATGGGCTGCCTGAAGAGAAGATGGCCACTGCGATGGTGGCAGCAGTGGGCAGTTTCTGTTACATGAAAAGCTGTGTCTAAGCACAGCATAGCTGGGAAGGAAGAATGACCAAGAGATATTCACCTGGACTGCCAGCCTTCTCGCTCCGTGGTACCTTTTGGGCTCCAAATAGGTGACCTTGGTTCAGCAGGCAGGTCAGGGCAAAGATGCAGCCTCCTCCCCTGGCCCGCTGCCTGTATCCCAATGAGTCAGGAGGGAGGGGCCAAGAGAGGGACCGGAACAGCACCCCTGGAGCAACACAAGCTCCCAAAGGCTCCCCAACGCTAAGGGAGAGAGGAGAGGGGGGTGGGGGAGCTGGCACTTCTTCTTGTCCCCAGGAAATGTGGTAACTAAGGGAGAGAGAAAAATGCATTCGAAAGTATTCATCTAGAACAGGAGCCCCGCGGCTAGAGATTCCAGCTGAGTGAGCTGGACCTGGAGACATGAGTGATGCGCCAGAAAAGCCAAACAAAAGGCTCAGGCATGTATGTGCACACACTGAAACACAAAGACGTACGCAGGCAGGAGCAGACAGAAACAGGCACACCATCTCTGCAAGGCGAAAGACTGCAAGTCTGCATTGCAGGGTCAGTTAGACAAGAGAAACCCCTTGGCTGCTGAAAGCGGCCATTTTGGACTGTCCCTTCAGGGCTTCCCCAAGCCGCTCTTCAATGCGAGACCTTCATAAAAAGGGCAGAGGTTCCCTAAGGGATACCACGCCTCTCTAAGACTAACCAGAACGTGACCCTCAAAATTTCATCCCGTTCCTGTTTCTATTAGCTACAGCATTTATACTAAGTTGTGTCCAACTCTTCATGACCCCACAGTCCATAGCACGCCAGGCTCCCCTGTTCTCCCCTGTTTCTCTGTGTTTGCCCAAATTTAGCCACAGCGTACTCCACAAGGATATGATGGGGTCAGCTGCAAGTTTAGTGCGATGGAGATCGCAGTTCTTTGGGCCGCCATTTATGAAAGTAGAAGTGCTATTATCCTTTTACTGAGGAGCACATGGTTAGGAATCTGGGTTGGAGGTTAGCGAGTCCACATTCAAGACTCGAGGGCTGCCGTGGAGTGGGGGTAAACTCCCTTTGCTCCAGCTCCTGCTGGGGACATAAAAGGAGCCCCCAACTAGGCATCCCCCAGGCAATGGTGGCGTCATCAGCTAATCAGAGGTGGGTTCCTACCGGTTCGGACCAGTTCTATAGAGTAGGTAATAAGCCGCTGGTGACGTCACAGAACTGTTTCTGGTCCGTGGACGCTGCCATTTTTTGGGGGGATTTTTTTGGAATTTTTTCAGTTTTTTCCCCCTTCTGTGCATGTTTCCGGCACTGTGCATGCGTCGCCATCTTGTTTTCCGCCTTTTTTTGGGGGGGGGATTTTTTGTAATATTTGTAATATTTTGTGCTGTGCATGCATGTGCCCACACGGTGCACCCACGTGGCGCGAGAGGCAGTGAACTGGCAGCGAGGTAAGTTAGAATCCACCCCTGCAGCTAATGCCTCCAACCCAGAAGTACCTCATTCCCCCCCAACCAACCACCTCCCCTGTGCGATCGTTTCACTTCTTCAGAATTTCACAGAGCGGGACAGAAATCAAAGAAAGGCAGAATGCAAAGAATGGACAAGTGCATCCTTGTTCTGGGGTGTCAACAAGTTAACAAGAAAAAATTACTAGCTGGGGAAAGAAGAGAGAGGGATTGAAATACCTTTAGCCTAAACTATCAGCCCATTCTTCATATGACCTATCTACTGATTCCATGGTACGACTATAACTACTAATAAGGAAAGGAGACTCCATTATCTTGTGGCCATCTAATGAGATCATTTTTTTTGTCACTAGGCGAAGAAACCTGGGGAAGATATTCTGGACTCCCCCATTTGTCTCAAATCTGCACATGAAGAAGGGTGAGCTTTACAAACTTAGCCTGTAGCTTTTATTTTAGATGTGCTGAGCTATTAACAACAACAAAAAGGGTGTTGTCCAAGGGGACCAAGAGAGGGGCAAATTCCATGCTCTTGATAAAAAGACAGGTATAGATTTTGCACTCACATCTCTTCCGGGTTCCTAAAATAATACATGATTGTATGTGACACCTACCCTGCCTCTCAAATAAAATTGTCAGACCACACTCAGGCAGGGCTCCTGCTGTCAGTTGGGGCTCATACAGTGCCTAGATAAGCTATCAGTCAGTGATTTTGACAAGTTTGTACCGAGACAGACAAACCATCCTCCCTCTGATCACCATCAGCCTGCCCAGTTATTTTATCTTCATCCTATAATGCAACCAATATTCTTCTAGATACATTATAGAATGTAAAACAGTTTAAAGTTCTCCAGAATCAAAGCAGTTCCTTCCATGCAACACTCAGGGCAAGATTTATCTTCTTCCTCTCTAGAGAATAATCTGCCCTAATGTCTCCCCAAGGGTCTCTAATTCCACTGCCCAAATCAGAATTCACATTGGCTTCCATTTTGTTGTGTTCTGTTGTGTTCCCCTTAATCCCCTATGCATATCCTAATCGCCCATTAAGGGTGATTGCCTTTCCTCCATCTACATATAGTTTCATGCCCGTTGCTGGTTGGCTAACTAGCAACGGGGTCTGACTAACCAATGGGAAGTGTGTGATTACAAGCCAGGGGAATCCCATAAAAGAGGGCTCCCCTGGGGATTACTATGAGCTGAAGCAAATAAACCGAGAGCTGACTGTTACTTGACTCGTGTCTTTACTGCCTGCACGATCTAACACATTTGAAGTCACTTCTGTCACCTGGTTGTTCACCCAGGTAATGGGCGATACAGCCTAAGAGATTTTGCACACCTGAAGCTCTCCTTGGACAGAATCAGATTGTGGGAAGACAGCAAAGGAGAAGTTAAGCCTGTTTCATTCACAGACTGGGCTGAGAAATAAGCAACGTTACAGAAGAAGAAAAAAAGGTTTCCAGGAAGCATTTGGGCCACAGGTAAGAGTCAAGTGAAAGGGAAAAAAAAAAGACCTTTTGGCAGATGGCAATGACAGATGCAGGAAGAACTAACTGACAATCTAAGACTTTAAATCATGGGCTAGGGATGAGATGGGCCAACTTTGTGAGAAGGGGGATTGTCAGGATGTTATGGTGATGTGCTAAACTGCAAGTGGGAACAGGTTAAAGAGGCCCCAGGAGGGTAGTTTGTCTTGGAAAGCAATCTTAGAAAGAGTGACTGAATACCACAAGTAGAAATATGTCAGAAAGCTAAGTGCAAAATCACTTATGGAGCAGGTCATTGGACAGGCACTACAAGGAGGTAGGTGTGTGCCCTAACTGAGAAACAGCTTCCAGGGATCGTATCACCTCAAGAGCAGCCAAAATCCAGAACATGGTGAAATGCTTCAGGAGGATGTCCAGCTAAAAGAGGTTTTGTTACAAGGCATCATTGCACCAGAAGTAAAAAAAAAGAAGATGTAGCACACAGGTTGCTTTGGGCACACTGGCTCAACACCAGGACCTGCCATAATGGCCCCACGAGGGAGTCCAGAAACACCCACCCTCGGAAGTGAGCTGCATGCACATTTAAGAACATCTGTTTGTCTGAAAATCTGGTTCTGCCAACTGGCTTGGGGCCCCAATGAGGGCATCCCATTTTTGAGGTGACAAATAGACTAGTAGAAGATCCCACCTCCACCCCATCTACATATAGGTTCTTTTGGTTTACTTTAATATTAATTTTACTGTTTCAACTTTTAATGCCCTATGTTTTAATGTTTTACTCATGTAATTCTTTTATTTTATTTGTTGCTTGTATCCTATGACTTCTTATTGATATTGTTTCCTGATTGCTTGTTTGTACCCTATGACTATAATTACGTGTTGCACCTTATGATTCTTGACAAATGTATGTTTTCTTTTTATGTACACTGAGAGCACATGCACCAAAGACAAATTCCTTGTGTGTCCAATCATACTTGGCCAATAAAGAA
>JANHFT010000001.1:963899-974090 GCA_032467955.1 Pseudoxenodon macrops | reverse complement strand
GTGGTATTTGCCGGTTCTCCGAACTATTCAAAATTTCCGCTACCGGTTCTCCAGAACCTGTCAGAACCTGCTGGATTCCACCTGCCTGATGTAACATGAGTGAACCCAGGAACACTCAATGTCGTATGCGGCGCTGCATTTTGGACCAGTTGCAGCTTCTGAGTGCTCTTCAAGGAAAGCTCCATACAAAGCACAATTTATTTCTTTACTCCTCTTCAAATATCTTCCAGTCTGGGGCAAAAAAAACAACCCCATTTTACTCACCATAATAGCTAATAAAGGGCCTGTGTGTGGAAGGCAAGCTCAGAAGAACAGTGGAGCTACAGAATCAGATCAGGAAGAAGCTACACCACCACGACTAGGCCTATCGTTGAACTGCATTATTTTTAGGACTATCTCAAAGTCCGGAGTCCTTTATTGATCTGAAGAGATTTCCAGTCTTCTCTCTACCTGCCTGCTTTCATCCAGAAGTGGCAAAGTGCAGTTGGGGGTCATCGTGGAGGGCTTGCCACATGTCCATGCTTCACACAGCTGCTGATGTTTAAACTAGCTTTGCAAGGCACATTCAGTATTGGCAAAAGCCAGCCTGCGCTCTGGAGGAAACCTGTATTTAGGCAGCCACAAAATGGCAGAAGAGAGGGCCTCGGCAGGGTCATACGCCTATGATTACAAGGAAAGCGCCAGGGAAGGCTGTTTCTTTCCACCCTCCCCTCCGCTCCCTCCTCCTGAAAGCAAACGACTCCAGAATTATATTTTTATTTGCCATAGGATATGTTTGGAAAAATTAAGCATGATAATTTTAAAGTTCCAGAGAACAGACTGATTGGAGACAACAGATAGGAAGGCTACAAACATTCCTCTCCCTCCCCCCAAGCCCTCCAGTTTCGGCCTGGTAATATCATCCAAGAGGTCATAACCTTGCCTCTAGTCTACTTCAATAGAGTCTGTGAGGAGCCACCCTAGAGGGCAGTTCGGTAACATAAACTGGTACAGAACATCACAGATTGAGATGGGGGCACAGATTGATACAATCGTGTGTCATGATTGTTCCAGAATGTGCCTTGAATTCTTGTCAACATCCAGCCATAATTTGTCAAGTTCTAAAGTGTATGAAGGGCAAGCTGTAATTTATGTTATTTATACTTTAAAAACTTGCATAAGCTGGTCAGTTTTATTGACGAATTCAAAGCACTTATATTGATCCAATCCAGAGTGCAGGTTATCAAGATGACCTGGAATTATTTTTATCAATTTCTTACTGAAATTTACAAATGTGGTTGCTGCAAACAGCAAACCTGGGAGCCACGTTGAGGTCTTCGATAACTAATTAGTATCTAGTTTTGCACCATTTTATCACCCTGTGTTTTTTTTTAAAGCATAAAATATTTCAGATGCAATTTGTTCCTTAGGCTGCGATGTAATGCATTCTTCAGTTGAAAATAGCAGGATTAATTTCTTTGTAAACAAGATACAGTGGATTGCAATGTGAGGTTGTAAACCTCAACCTGTTTGCCTGAGGGTACACTGAACACAGCAAGATTCTTTTTGGAGTAAACACCAATGATTGCTTTGCTAAAACATCTCTTTTTCTAAAGAATTGTGCTTTTATGTTATCTCATATCAGAGGGAAGCAACCTTGATCATCAGTACATCCAGATAAGACATTTAAGCCCTTAGGAATATGCAAAGTATTGTCCAAGTGCTCTGAGGCTTGCTCAGCTGGATATCTTTTAAGAGCAATAGACAACTTTTCAGGACATGTGTTGGCTTTACATTGTCAGAGTACTTAAATTCTCTGCTACCTTAAAGCAATAGGACTGGGAGAGATAAGCGTAAATTCCACAACTAAAATTCCTCCTAGTTCGATGCAGCAAAATTAGAATAATTCTTGAGGCAATGACAATGAAGAGATGTACATTCATATTTGAATTCTAAATGTATTTTATAGTACCAAAGAAGAGTACCCAAAAAGGATTTTAGGAATTATGGATCAACAAGAAAATATGTTATGTAATAGTATTGAAGTTGAGGAGAGGCAAATAATAAAAGGAAAGCTTGTTTGTCTTATTGATCTTATTAATAAATTAATGTTATTTGTTTTCTTTCACAATGGAAAAATGGGATTAAAATTGAATATAAGGATCAAACTAATGACAATAGGTGCAACAAACAGCTTTAGATTTGACAATGAATATATAGAAATGATAGACAGCTTCTGACTTTTAGGATCAGCCATCAATAATAAAGGAACAAGTGGTGAAGACGTATGCCACAGATTAGCCTCCATGAATGCTGTGGAAAAGATATTCAGACACTGTGACGTGTTCTTCTTACAGATTGGAACAGCATAAGCAATAGTAATCCCTGTGACACTCTATGGAAGCAAAACCTAGACTTTTAAAAAAGCAGGACAAAAAGACTATTGACATTTTTGAACGTTGACATTGGAGAAGACTTCTGGGAAGAAGCCATAACAAATGGACCATCAAACAAATCAGCTCCAGAGTTCTCACTCTAGGCACAAATGACCAGATTCAAATTATCTTACTTTGGAGACATGATGTGAAGACTTAGCTGTCTAGAGAAGCCATGAATTCTGCATGTTGGGAGCGAGGGAAAGAAAGAAAGAAAAGAAGAGGACAGCCAGCTGCAATGTGGATGGACTCAGTTACAGTGGCAGTGGAAGACCTAAAATACTAGAATAAGAAGAGATCATCATGAATAAAATCTATCTATAATCAGTATTTTCACAGCCTTGGCAGTTTGAAGTTGTGTCAACTCCCAGAATTCCCCAGTCAGCACAGCATTCTGGGAGTTGAAGTCCACACATCTTCAAACTACCAAGATAGAAAAACATTGTTCTATATGATTCCTTAACATTCAAACCTGACTTGATGAACATTGAATGAATGAATGAATGAATGAATGAATTTGTTCTGTTTATATCCTGTCTTTCCCCCAAGAGCTGAAGGTGGCATCCTTAACACATCCTCCTCTAATTTCCCACCCATATGAACAACCCTGTGAGAGAGGTGCGGCTAAGAAATATGTCCAAGGCAATCAAGAACTGAATTTCTTTATCTTAATTGCAGGCAATTCTCATTTAGTGATCCCAATTGGCACCTCAATTGTTAAAATAAGCAGTTGCTAAGTGAAATCACAACTTACAATCTTATTTCAGCTTTCTTTTGTTTTACAGACTTTCAAAAGTCTTAATGCAAGGATTGATTGTAATGTTTTTCTTCATTGCCATCATAACTGAGAACGGTTGCTAAACAAGGCAGTCACTAAGCAAGTACTACTTTTACTTTATCTCATAGCATAAGGATTACAATACTTTTCATTTGAGATAAAGATTTTAGAAATGCATGTTGAAATGCTGTACTGAAAACCTTTGGGGAGGAGAATATTCAACATGGAAACAGTACAGGCAAAATAACTTTATATTAGATTAACTTTTCTGGTTTCTTTTGCGGAATGTCCGGAATACAGGGCTAGATGGTAAAATAGTTTCGTATAGTGCACGTGCTGCAGGAAAATGTCTACGTTGTCATCCTGATTTGTCCAATGTTTGCTGCTATTGATCCGATAGTACCTGCAGTGCCAAAGAGAATTAATTACATCTGTTTGCCTATCATTTTTGTTTTGTTTTATTTTATCTTTTGGCGTTGCTGCTGACTGAAGGAAAACGTAATTGCTATGTACATGAAGAGAAACACATAAGATACCATGTTAATTGCAGGCTTGGGGAAAGTGGTTGCAAGACACTGATGGCACCAGGGCTGGAGGGCAAGAGAAGAGAGGCAAGAGTGGCGTAAGTGTAGACAATGCAGGGGAGGCAGCCCCTATGGGGCCTGCAGGAGCAGAGTCCCTGCCAAGCTCCCTCTCACTGCCCCGCTCTTTGCCCCACGCCTTCCCAAAACAAATCAAACAGGTATAAAAGAGGAGGAGGAAGATTCCACCCTGTTCTGCTAAACAGAAAAATGCCTATGAGGCTATCATTCCCTTTCTGGAAATAGTCACATTATGACACTTGGTCAATACAAAATATGGAATAACAGGCTTAGTAGGGACCTTGGAGGTCTCTTCGTCCAAACCTTTGCTCAAGCAGGAGAGACTAATCTGTTCTGAACAAATGGCTATCCAATTTCATCTTAAAAACTTCCAGCGTACCCACAACATCTGAAGACTAGCCGTTCCACTGATTACCTTCCACTGTTTTCATTGTCAAGAAAATTTTCCCCCAGTTCTAGGTTGGATCTCTCCTTAATATGTTTCCACCTGTTACTTCTTGTCCTGCCTTCAGGTGCTTTGGAGAATAAGCCAACACTCTGCTCTCCATGGTAGCCCTTCAAATATTAGAAGATTGCTATCATGTCACCCCATAGTCCTTTTCTTTGTTAGACCAGACATATCAGTTCATCATGTGGCTTATCCTCTTATCCTCTAATCATCTTTAGTGTTTTTCTCCGCACTCTTTGTAGAGTCTAGAGCCATGATGGCAAATCTATCGCACGTGTGCCACAGGTGGCATGCAAAACCATATCTGCCAGCATGGGGACCATTGCCATAGATCAGCTCCAGTGGTAATGCACGCTCTACCAGCTGATTTTTGACTGGCCATGCCCCCTCCCCTCCCAGGAGTTTCTACGGCCCATTTTGAGGTAAGTAAATGGCTTGTGCGGAGGCTCTGGGAGGGCGTTTCTGGCTTCCAGAGGGCCTGTGGGGGGAGTGGGGAGGTTTTTTTCACCCTCCACAGTCTCCAGGAAAGCCTCTGGAGCCTGGGGAGAGTGAAAATGGGACTTTTTAGGTGCACCGAAAGTCAGGAAATGAGCCATTTCCCACCCCCGGAGGGCCTATGGGTGGGTGAGTGGGTGAGGAAGGCAGCTTTCACTCTCTCCAGGCTCCTAGAAAGCCTCTGGAGCCTGGGGAAGATGAAAACACACCGTGCCATCACGTGCCCAAAGTAAGGAAAGCGTGCGGGGGGGAGCACATGCATGAGCAGGAGGGAGGGGCACATTGAATTATATGTGTGGGCACGCATGCATGCAACCCCCCAGTGTGACCCCCGCTTTCGGCATGCGACAGCAAAAAGGTTAGCCATCACTGGTCTTGTGTCTATGACTTTGGACATAACTGAGCCTCTTTGATAGTGCCATTTCAGGACATATTTGAGGATAATTGTGCCTTTCCCATGTCATTCTCTGATGGAGTAAAGATTGCACCATAACAAGGCTTCCTGTTTTGTTGGACCTGGCTTTAACAGTAGTGCTTGATTATTTAATAAAATTATGTGGCTGAGCTGTGATCTCACCACATTTCATTTTCTGATTATTCCCAGATAGATGTACAATTCACTTCTTGATTATATTTTTCATCTATGGTGAGCTTTAGCTTAGGTGACCTGTGCCCTCTTGAATTATTTTGGAGAGGGGGCTGTGGAAAAAGCAAGAGTGAATCCTCTCTCATACTCTCTTCAGAAGTGGGGACACGGTTTGGTTTTACCGGAAGTTGGGGAAAGAGGAAGTAAGATCCATAGAGGGCATAAACAATGGCCTTGAAGGACAGTAGGAAGGTCCATTACCAAGGCAATGATCAGATGTGTGGTTTGGGGCCATTTTCTAAGACTCAAATTTAAGAAAAATACTTCAGAGAAGCCCTTCCCCATTTCTTACGAAGTTAAAGTGAAGGACGGTGGAAGCACATCATAGATGCACAATTCTGTTACTATAGCTATTCTAATGAAAACCATTTAGACCAGTAGGGCATTGGTCTCTTAATCTGGTCTGCTTTATAGGACCGATACAATCTTTTTCGTCTTACAAAAATTTCTCCAGCGAATCAGTTGCCTTTTTAGTATATCAAGTTACAGGGCAATTTATTTGTTTAATTATTTCTCAGATTTATATCCTCCTGGAATTGTATATCAATCAATAAATCAATCAATCAATCAATCAAGAAGTCCTTGGTGCTCTCTGAGCTTGCTTGTTTTCTTGCAGAATGCATCCATGAACACCAACTGGCAGTCAGAAGGCATGACAAAAAAATTCACAACATATAGACAGCCCAAGAGAGAAAAAAGACTCCAGCTCCTCTCCACCAATAACCTGTATTTTTGGCCCTGGAAGCTATCAGGATGAGAAGAAGAATCAATGCCACCCATAAGAATAGAGGAGAGCATTTGGAATTTCCAGAGAATAAGATTCTTACTTCTGCATCCAGAGGCACATACTAATCTCATTTAATTAAAAGCAACTCCTGTTGCTTTCCATAATGGGACTTGCACCAATTAAGCACACTTAAGATAGCAGTTCTACTTAGTTTACAATGTTGTTCAGATAAGGCAAGTTTATATTAAAGAATACTCATTGCTATTACAATGAGGAAGATTCTACCTGAAGCCCTGGAAATCAAGGAACTGTCTGACATAACAGTCTACCGATTTAACTCACAACTATAACTGCCAGAAGATGTTAAAATGAGGACTGGTAATTTGCAGAAAGGTCCAAGGAGAAGGAAAAAGAGACAAAGGCGTGTGCGTGCATGCGTGCATGTGCATGCGCATGTGCACGCACGTACACACACACACACACACACACACAGCTATTAAAGTTGGATTCCCCACAGCTAACATCATGCTTCTCATCTTTCTTGGACCCAGCATCATTTTTGCACCCATCTTTTAAGAAAGGGCTAGTAGAGATAACTAAAGAAATTGTCTTGGGTAACAAACAAAAAAAAGAAGGGTGCAAAAATACTGAATTTAAAACATTGGAAAAGCTGCCCAGAAAATAAAAGTCGTTTTTTTTAATCAAAAGTCAATATTTATAGTGCTACCCAAAAAAAGAACAAGAAACAATTCATTCAGTTCCAAGTAAAGCAAACTGAATTTGCCAGGAAGGATGTTATGGATTTGCCTTCTATTATAGGAGACAATTGACCACCTCTCAAATGATAGCTCAATGCAAGGAATCCTGCCAGTAGGGGAGGAGGCTAAATACCATGGGCCAGCTCTCCATGATCTCCCCTCCATTTCCACCATTTTAATCACAAATGTCTAAAAACCGTGAGTCAGGTTCCTTCCGTAGAGCCAGTGTTTTTATTTCCCAGAACTTTGGAAACAGTATTAAACCAACTTCCAACCACGCTCACTGCCACTGTCTTGAAACATAGATAATCCAATAGGAGGCAACCACTGTATTCTCCAACTGATCAGTAGGAGGGTGTAAAACCGGATCTAGGACATCTTGATGCAGCGAAGAGCCAACTCGCCATGGCCAACTTGCCGCGGGCAACTAACTTTGGGACAACTCACCGTGGGACAACTTGCCGCAGGATAAGAGTTACACTAATATCAAATAAATGGTGGAAAAGAATAATTAAAGACAGGATGCAAAAGGAGGGCCAAAGTGAAATATGAATGACAACAATTAAAATAATTTTAAATTACTTTAAATACTTGAATTGTTGAATTGTCCCACAGCAAGTTGGCCTGTAGTGAGTTGGCAATGGCGAGTTGGCTACAGCGAGTTGACCACACTAAGTTGCCCCATTCCATGCAAGACCAAATCCAACCAATGCCTCTTAGGGTATGTTACAAAAAACATCCAGGCATTTGCAAGGAGAGGAGCTCCAAAACCATCAAGATACCAATTTCCTTGCTCAGTTTAGTATAGTGTCACAACAGAGAAATGATATCACGAAGTTAGAGCCATTTAACCTTTGAGGGCAAAGCTCAGAAATGGAAGATCGTGTGAAGCAAGTGCATCTACAAATGAGAAAAACGCCATTTTAATCTCCAGAGAGTTCCAGGGTTTCTTCTGGAATGTTGGTTTCCTATGAAGTATCAGCTGAAGTAGAATTAAATCATATAGAAACATACAGCTATGGAGTCAATGATCTTGGGGAAGTGCAAACCCCACATGTGGAGTTGAGATGTGGTTTGCTGCCGGTTTGCTCAGGGTTGTGCCTTGCACGCTCATTTGCAGCAATCAAAAATTAGCTTCTGCACATGCGCATGCGCAAAATCCAATATGGCAGCGCCCACAGAGACACCGACGGAACCAGCTCCATGATGTCATCGCCAAGTTACTAACGGTTCTAAAGAACCAGTTAGAACTGGTAGGAACCCACCTCTGACGGAGCTACTTCATCCCCTTGTGCAAGCAACCCAATGGAAATCTTGAGCAGAAGGATGGATGCTGCAGGCTAGTGGACCTTAGGCTCAAAAGGACACAGTGACATACAGTAATTCCCAGTTCCAAAACAGTGGTGCTGCTGGCACATCCCCAGAACTCCTCATGCTGGAAGTGTGCTTTTCCTCAGCCGGCTGAGATGAAAGTCCATGGTCACAGCCCTTTCGGTAACAACCACCCCTGGTCTTAAGCCCTGAAATTAGAGCGTTCTTTCAGCCCTTTCTTTTGAGGGTGATGCCATCGAGAAGATAGCACAGCAGTGTTTGTATACACAGGTTTGACTCGCTCCCCTACCCCACCCTATCCCCACAGTCTATGCAGCAGTAATTACAGAGCTATGGCTATTGAAGTTAGGTTGTTTGCAGTCCGGCTAGACATGGCATCGTTCTGGGCATCTGGTCTTACCCAAGCAGCAGCTGGGAATGTGCTGGTTCATCAAGCCAAAGCTCACCTCAGCTCCCCAAACCAAACGAGAGCCTGCTTCATTGGGACTGATCCATGGTCAGATCAAGCCAGCACCTTTCATTAGTCTTAGGGCGTGCAATCTTCCACGGGTAGTATAGGGCAGCCAATGGCTACAGCTACAAGAGCCTGTTCCTCCCATTCAGTCCCTCTTAACTATCAAAATCTTATTTATATTGCAGCCTTTTCTCTTCAATGAACAGGTTCAGAATCTCTAGCATATCTCTCTGCCTTGACAGCTGCATGTTAAACAAATATTATCTCCGCAAGCTCCATGGCAGGGGTGAAATCCAGCAAGTTCTGACAGGTTCTGGAGAACCGGTAGCAGAAATTTTGAATAGTTTGGAGAACCTGCAAATACCACCTCTGGCTGGCCCCAGAGTGGGGTGGGAATGGAGATTTTGCATTATCCTTCCCTTGCCACGCCTACCAAGTCACGTCCACAGAACCGTTAGGGAAAAAAATTTGAATTTCACCCCTGCTCCATGGTGTTCATTGTTACTGTACCTCATGGGTAAATGTCTTTCAAGATTCTTAGTCATCTAGGTCACGATTGTCCCAAAGGTGCTTTTCAAAAGGTAACAGGATTTTCTCGGTTTTTCTTTCCTTCTCATCCAAAAAAATTCTTTAGTCCAGTAGTGGGTTTCAATTTTGTTTGTTACCAGTTCGCTCATGTGCGCTCGTGGCATTTTCACGCATGTGCAGAAGCATTTGGGTGGGTGGGCGGAGCCTCCCACCCCTGCTAACGGTTCACCTGATCCAAGGCAACCCAACAGCAACCCAACACTACTTTTAGTCTCTTTAAAACATTTTCAAGGGGGAAAAAAATCAAGAAAGTTCAGTTGTCTTTCGTAAAGCACCTTTGGGGTACCCCATGGGTGTGTTACGGGGTCCAGGAAACAAACATGACCTGAGCATAAGTCATGGTGCTCCTATCAAGGAAACTGAGTGCAACCTCAGATTCTGGAATGAAACATATTTCATGTCAGGAATTGCAGTCCACAAGAACCTCCATGGCAATTCAACACACTTAGATATAGCTTACCTAGCTTGGTCCCGGCATCCATTCTAAAGAGTTAGAATACAAAGCTGGTTGAACAATTGTACTACTCTACAAGTGTATGTTAATGGGTGGAAAGATATGTTGACGGGAGTACTGAATTCTGTGCAGTTTAACGCATTTATAAATGGCTTGGAAAAGGCATTATAAAATATGATTACATAAAAGACTCTGCTTTTGTCACCAAGCAAGGAAAAGTGCCTAAAAGCGGCCACTGTATTGGGCCTAAGGTGGTTTGAAGATGATGCTGTGCATTCTTGTCCTCAGTGAATAATTATTGGGGCATTTCCATATTTGGGCAAGCACACACATGCAGATGAATCCCAGGGGGCTTGTTTCAGCAATTTCCCCCACTTTCTACAGTGCGTAAATCTTTTTTTTTGCCAAATAGTTTTTCATTTTCCATACAATTCATTTTCAAATTTCATTTCCATATGCAATTAACAATTCTTTTTCAAATTTCATTTCCACATA
>JANHFT010000001.1:910648-921256 GCA_032467955.1 Pseudoxenodon macrops | reverse complement strand
ATGGTTAAGTCTGCATGAAGATTAAAAGATTGAACAGGAGATAAACCTTTAACATCAACATGTTTTAAATTACGGTGTGTCATTTAATGGGGTGAAAATTAATTTTTGCATTATTTTTTCCAGTGAGTGGTTCTAAAAATGTGTGTTTTTACACCAAGAATTCAAATCTGCTGTTATTTTTTGCAATTGCACAACATTTAGCTTGGTATGGTAAATCTACATCTGATCATATGCCCCACAAAAGTCTCTTGTAACCCAAATAGTGTTAACTTTATCTTCTCAAAATTACACCTTGTGCTACAAAATTAAAGGGTTTTTCCCCCCTGCATGAATCTTATCTAGCTAAGGAAAAATAATCCATGCAATCATAAACTAACATCAGAAAGCAATTATCTGAGTTACAAGAATGGTTAAGCGAGTTTCATCAAGTCTTATTTTGATTCATTCTTTGACATCAGCTGCTGACTTGCTTCTTGGCCTCTGATATAATCCTCACGTTTCTCATACACTCTGCTTGCTTCCTCTGTGATCTGTTTCACACATCTCTCTATTGATTGGGCGTGACGGGGCCACTATGGTACCTGCATTGGTTGATCAATGAACTTTTTTATTTCCACTGTAGACAGTTTGCATGTCAAAGGTGGCTCATATACACCTTCAGACTAGTCAATCAGCTCCAGTAGAGTGAATGCTCTGGCGTTGATTAAAGGCATTTTTCTTGCACGTGTATAAAACTCTCCTAGCACATCATCGTCTACATCCCTCAAGTCAATGGTCTTTTGCACACCATCTCTCCTCTCTTGAGTGTCATCTGAACACAAGGGTGTCCGGATTATCATTTCACTGAAACTGTATTTTAACTTATTTTAAGAAATAACGGATGGAAAACTATCAAAGAGAGATCCGACTTAGAATTAACGAGAAATTTCCTGACAGCGAGAACAATTAATCACTGCAACAATTTACCTTCATAAGTTTTGGATGCTCCAATACTGGATGTTTTTAAGACGAGATTCGACAGGCATTTGTCTGGAATGTTATGTTATGCAGGAGGTTGGCATAGAAGACTCCAAGGTCCCTTCCAACTCGATTTTCTATATTCTGTTATTCTGTTACTCAACTTTTAACATCTCCACATTGAACAATTTCCTTCTCCTCACACCTTAACTGATTTCCAAATAAAGTAAAAGAAAATGTGACTTTTCCCAACTGTCCATATTATATATAATATGAACAAGAGAAAATGGCAAATGTAAGATGGTCATATGGAAGCTTATTGCTACCAGACAAAAAGTGAGTGTATAATTCATATGTTGTAAGATGCCCAGAGTCACCTTGCAGCAAGATGATCCAGCAAACAAATGTAATAAGAAAGAAAGAATATGCAGCTCCTGGACCATGGGTTCTCCTCTGCATACTTACTTTAGGATGTCAGAAATTAATTTCAGTTTGCCACACCCTTGGAATCGACATACATAACGAACCATACTTTTATTAACACAGAGAAGATTCTGAAAGTAAGGAGAAAACAAACTGACGTGGGAAAGCAGCCCATTTAGAGCAAATGTGTTGTTAATCTACCAGAAGATCAATTGAAAGCATCCTATTCCCTACTGGTATCCACGAGGCACACTTCCATCTCTACCATGACTGATCTTATGCTGCAAGAGAGAATTCTGTGAAAGTAAAGGAAGACTTGGGTAGAGTCAATCTTCGTGAGTGTCAATCCTGGAGGCCATCTTTTTCTTTGGATCTTCAGGGCTGCCACACTTAGTGCTGTGGGAAAGTGGGAGAGGGTTTGTATGGAGTTGGTAGAGTTATTTAGCCATAACAACATTCTTTTCTCTGAGAGTCAAGGACATTCAGCCTGCACCTGGAGTGGTGTGACTGGGAGGCATCCCCAGTTGGGACAGCGGATTGATTGGACCATGTGATGGGACATGTGAGTGGCAGGGGAAGGGACTTGGACTTTCCTTTGGGTAGGGAAAACCCGGGAGCTTTCAGATTCAGGTTTCCCCAGATGCGCCAATATGACATCTCTAATAAAATGGATCTTTGAGGAACTGCTTGCCTTGGAGTCTCCTTCGGTTGGGGGGTGTTACTTGGAACCCTGACATTGAGATTGGGAAACAAAAAATAATTGGGGGGGGGTGTTATCACCTGAATGTTCTTCCAATATTTGTGCTGTAGCTTTAGTCTCCAATTGCACACAGTGGGGCAGGGGGGGAAGGCTGCCAGGTCTATGCAAAGGCAAACCCTTTTTCCTATGTAGACAGTGGAATTATATCTGTGTGTAATGACAATTTGCTCTGCTCCATAAACCGAGTTTGGGATCCTGTGAAGAGAAAGCGTGCACCAATACCTCTTCAGCAATGTCAACGACTGAGATGAAATAAAGTGGCCAGATGCGCTTTTCATAGCTGTATTAAAAATGTTTGTACTTTGAATAGCTATAGGGGGGAGGAAAAACAATTTTGGCAGAAGTCTTTGCATGGCAAGTAAAGATGCTGAACTACTCTAATCCGCGCTGGTGCATCCATCCAAGCCACTCTTGTGTGCAGGCGCTGATCTTTCGCCTAAGAGGGGTCTTACACCTAGGAGAACTTTCCTGCATTAGATCAAATCCTTTCATTTAATGTAGCACTTATTCTTCCTGGGCTGCAAAGGAGCTTATGAGCTGGTTCATTCATGAGGAAGTCAGAGCATGATTGTTTGTCTTAGAACGTTTATATTAATCAAGTCTCTGTGGTGAACCCAGCAAAATGGGGTCTATTCAACAAATCATGGTTAAACAAAGTATGCCTCAATGCAGTATATGAATCAAACAAAAAGGAACTCCTTTACTTAAATATTCCTATTTCAGCAATGTGTTCTTGGGCTTTGGTTTTGTCCTCTGGCTTGACTTCTAACTCATACAATATTCTGACTCTGTCCCTTGGTTAGTCCTTCAATGTCCTGCTACTGGACTTGCACTCTATCTTCTACTTGGAGCCCATTCAGATTGCAGCCCATAACTCAACTCTGACCAGGAAGCACTGCAGATCAAAAACAACAACAGAGTTGGCAACAAGCAAGGTCTCTCTTGCTTGCTTACCAATGTGGTATGCTCTGTCCTGACACTTCCAGCTGTAAGAATAAATTAGACATCTTTGTCTAGAGTTCCAATACACAAAAATATTCTGGGTAGAGAAACACATCGTGAATCCTGGAGACACTGCAAAATGCTCCTCTCTCTATAAAGTTATTTTCGGTCTTCTCTTGCCCAGAGCTCCACCAGTTTCAGGCACTCTGTTTCTGTATCTTTCATGCTAATGACTTCCTTGTACAACAGGGCTTCTGCCAAGCTTTATGAACCATCAGCCTGATAACCAATATATAGGATTGCTCTAGAATCTGCCCCTACATGTACAGTGGCATGAAATAACATGCCACGGGGTATTTTTGTCCCTCTGTTCCAATTCTTCACTGATTTTTCAACGCTCTTTTGGTTATGTGGATGAAATATTCTCTATGCTGTTGATTTGTCAATTTATCATAGTGGTGATTATTCCACTGTTTAGGAGACATCAAAGCTACAGTAACAGTTTGAGATTGGCGAATTCAAGTGGTTTAAAAGTTTTTATTAAGTTTTATTTTCTTTTACATGAAGATAAAACAAACCTGCTGCCATAGTCTAGACCAAGGCTGTCAAACTCCCAGCCCGCAGGCCGGATGAGTCATGCGCTGGTCCCGCCCATGTCCAGTTTAGCGAAGGGAAAAAAAGTCCTGATACGTCATGTGATTCCTCCATGACGATGTGAGTTTGACACCACTGGTCTAGACTCACCATATACCTAGTTACTACAGGATAACTTAAGAAGAACATGGACTGACCATCCAAAACGGAAATGAACATTGAAATGGATACATTCATTAATCTCTAGACATACCTTTCCTGTATGCCCACCTTACGGGATACGGAAATAGCATGCAGTCACAAATCTGCAAAATGCTACCCAGTGCAGCCAAATAAAACTGCTAAAATTCTCATCATCAAGCATCAGACACCATGTAAAGAGGATCACATCCTTGTTAACTAACAAGCAAACACACATATGCAATCAGGCAGGCATTCATGCAAATTAGAACCCTCCTGCATCCATTAGAAGGAAAAGCAACTTCTTCCCATAGAAATTGTGAAAGGGGTAGCCTAAATGGCAATCATTCCAAACCCTAGCATACCTAAATCATTCATTTATTTCAATAGCCTTCATTTGGACTTAAACAGGCTAAAGAAAAAGGTTTCTGTAGGAGATGGACACCTCAACACCAGTAGTGGGTTTCACTTACCTTCACTAACGGTTCGGAACTGAGAGCGCACACATTCACGCGCTCACTTCACTCACTCACAGTGCTTCTGCGCATGTGCAGAGCATCCGGGCGGGTGGGCGGAGCCTCCTGCCACTGCCACTACCGGTTCACCCAATCTGGGTTGAACCGGTAGAAACCCACCACTGCTCAACATGCCTCTGCCTGGGTTCCCATTAATTTCAAACTATCCAGTCACATTGCAGCCCAGCATATTATAGGAATCCTGTCCTTGGTTAATTAATGGGCCAGTATATAATGCTAGGAGTTCATCCCACATCTGTAAAGCGGTGTTTTTCAACCTCAGAAGCTTCAAGATAAGTGGAACTTCATTTCCCAGAATTCAGTTGAAGTACACACCTCTTAAAAGTTGCTGTGGTCCAATATGTAGTGCAAATAACACTGGTGCTAACATTTACTTACTGGTAGTACTACAAAGATAATAAAAATCAGAAAGTAATCTTATCTGCAAAATTATACGAGGATGGTAAACTGACAGCAAATCATTCATATTGGATTCACACATTGTGACATGCCACTATCAGGCTGGTTTGTTTTGGCTAATCATGGTGTAAAAAACTAAGCCACTGTTGCATATTGTACAAGCCATAATTAAACCAAAACATGGCTTAGGGCAGCATGAAAGTCCAATTTATTCATTATTCCACATAGTCAAATAAGTCTGAAGTTAATTGCCTACATACATATCCAGATTTTTCATATGCTCAAATAATAACCCTACACTAAATTCTTCTTCCGTTCTACCACAATGTCTCTCCATGCTATCCATACAACTATGTAACCCACTATGAATTAGAACACATATTGTTATGTATCTAAAGCCAAACACCTGTACCTATAATTCTGAAATAAGCAATGTGGGTCTCTACCAGTCTCAGATTCTACCTGGCTCAGATTTAAGGGGAGAGGAGTTCTGGAAAGATGAACTTAAGGCTTGTTGTAGCCAACATTTTAACAGACATTTGAGCCCAGCTGAGTAGAATCACCATCTAGTTGCCATTGTTGGGTATCTTTTAAAGTTACATGATTATCTTGGTTATTGCTTGTTTGTTGCATGTTACACAGTTTGAGTTGAGTAACCCACAAACTGTCTAGAATGCACAGATATTTCTCCTTCCTTCCTCTCCTTTGGATTTTCAGTGCTGTCTGGGACAAGAGTTTAAAAAGCTTCATCTTCTCCTTAATTGGGAAATGGGTCCCATATAAAACACGTACACCCAGTAGGGCAAAAATAAGACTAAGTCTTTGTGTCTGCAGCCTGTACCAGCAAAATTAAAAGCATCTTAATATGTTTATTTATTTTTAACACTTCCTGGCATCTAATTGTAATTGGGGTCAAAGCAGCTGTCGAAAAGGTCAATGCATTTGATAAAATTATTTCCATAAATCATTTACACACTACCTTTTTGTCTTCATCCAAGAAGCTGAATCATAAGCAGCTAACCATATTTTAACCTAGCATATGTTAAGCAAGCCCTAAAATATTGACGTATGATTTTATGTGTTAGACAAGCTAATAAAATTGCATTTGATAGAAATGGTTACATCAGCTATGGATTCAAGATGAACATGGCTACTATATGGTAGACTTTCCAGAAATGGTCATACTTGTTGGTACATTCTCAAAATTAGTCCACGCATCTGGAAGAAGTTGGTGAAACTTAATGCTATTCCATATATTTCTCAACTATGTTTTCTTAGGCCTTCAAGAAGGACAGTGATACTACACATATCAGAGTGGGACCCAGAAATAGTCTAGGTGAGACACAGGGTAATGCACTGAAATGATAATTAAGGGAAATGCAGTACGTTGTGCCCAATCTAGTGCTTTCTGTACAGTAGCAGAAAACCTGTATAAGTGTAACAGTAAACGTTACCTAGGTTCCTTGATAGAGGGGGCTACAGGGACTGCACAGTGTGAATGCTTGAGAACCATTCAGACATTCATCCCTTGTTTATTTTTCCCTTCCCAGAAAAGAAAATAGGATGAAATTTTTGTCAAAAGAGGCAGCGTTTATTATCCATTAAACAAAACCTATTATAGTTATCTGGGATGCAGTAATGATGGCCAAATGAGACTGTTAAATTCTGACAGCCTGGTTTAACTAGTGTTTAAGGCAGTGTTTAAGGACAAATAACAAGTTTTAAAAAATAAATTCAGA
Source organism: Pseudoxenodon macrops (assembly GCA_032467955.1). Taxonomy (NCBI): domain Eukaryota; kingdom Metazoa; phylum Chordata; class Lepidosauria; order Squamata; family Pseudoxenodontidae; genus Pseudoxenodon; species Pseudoxenodon macrops. The sequence continues at coordinate 914,726 of JANHFT010000001.1, read as the reverse complement.
TTCCTTTTTCACTTACCCTATTTTGCAGACAAACCTCATTTGGTCAACCTAGCTTGACCAGAATGGCTATCTTTCTTTTACCACTGAAGGACCCCACAAAACTTGTAAGGTTGCACCCCGAATTTACAATTCTCTGAGGAAGTCAGAGTCTGCTCAATAAAAAATCCCTCACCACCCAACCCCAGGAACATCCATTCCCACATACAAACACTTTTTTTTTTCCTGACCTGAGAAGGCTAAGCAAGAAAGATCCGAACCCCACAGCACCGGGGAAGAAAACCAAAGGGCTCCAAGAATGGGCATACTCTCTCTGCATGACCTGCCTTCCTGCTCCTCCCCACTCCATAGCTCTACATGAGTTGAAACACGATTTCACCAGGAATGGCCGCAGGTCACGAGCAGTGGTGGTTGCTGCTGCTTTAATTAATGCAAGTTCCAACGATAATATATTAAGGAGGGGGAGAGAAAAGCGACTCAGAAACAGAACTATTAAAACTCCCGGCAACTTAGGGAAAGAAGGAAGGATCCCTTATTAACCCTTTCCCTTCCTTGGTTTCAATGCTGACTTTTTTTTTTCTTCTTCTTCTTCGAGCAAGGAAACTACAGCCAAGAAACAAAAGTGCTGGCCATGATTACAAGTCAAAACAAGGTGTATCTCATTCCTTCTGATGATTGCTATTCAAACAATTATCTCCTTCCAATTCCCACATCATCAAATTAATTCAATTAATTAAACTACTTACAGTAGCAGACATGTGAGTGGCTTCCGCTGTACACTCTTAACACACCATTCTTGCTTTATTTTATCACCTACATTTTACATGGAATGGGTGCTGAACCGACTTTTCAGCCTCAACAGGCTTTAATGGAAAGTTTACACATCTCGGTTAAAATCTTGGCAATTACTCCAGTCAATGTATGCCCCCCCCCAAAAAAAATGTTTCATTTCCTAACCAGCTAGGCAGCTTTGTGTCCTACTGGAGCATAAACCGATTATGTTAACCCCATGCAAAAACTCTACTATAAAGTTAGGTGGTAAGATGTTTTATTGGAAAGTACTGCAGAGTCTGGAATAGCTTCTTTGAATCTGTAATGATTATTTTAAGGATGTTCACCAATTGCAGACAGAATTTGTTGCCTAATATGCAACAGCGGCAATATAATCAGTGAGCATGTTTTCATGCCAGATGGCCCCACCCTGCTAATATTTTGGAGAGCCCTAAAGATCTAGTTCTGTAACTAGGTCTTTGACAAGAAAGAGTAAAGCTCCATTTTGGACAATGAAGCTTTGCTTTGCTTTGCTTTTATTTATTTATTTATTTTATCCCACCTTTATCATTTTTATAAATAACTCAAGGTAGGGAATATACCCCATGCTCCTTCCTCCTCCTATTTTTCCCCACAGCAATTTTGTAGGTGGGTTGGGACGAAACAGCATGACTGTCACCCAGCCGGCTTTCATGCCATAGAAAGACTAGAACTGTAGACTAACCTTTTTTTTTCTTTCTATTCATTTGTTTCTGTACATTGTTTTTTCTGTATTTTTTTTTCTTTGTAATTGCAATTTTTTTTTTTACAATGCTAGAAAGGAATATGTGTTTCATCCAAATAAAAAAGAATATTGGTTTCATCCAAATAGGATTATATGTACATGCATTTTATGTAGCCATATTTTGCATAGTTTCAAAACAGGGTTTCATGCATTTGCAGAAGCACACAACATACAGTCAGGTTTAGTCTACTGCATATAAAATTTGATAAACTGGGGGATTATTGTGCCTATGACAAAAAGGAGCCCAGGTCCTAAAAGCTTCCAGTAAAATATTAGCATCTGATAATGTGTTCATCTCATGTAGAGTGATGCAGATTGATCAAACAGAGGTCTCTCCAGGTAGCCATTCATCTAGTGACCACTTGAAGTTATAACAGCACTGAAAAAAGTGACTTACAACTGTTTTTCACACTTAAGACTGTTGCAGCATCAACCATTTTGGTCATCTGATCAAAATTTGGGCGCTTGGCAACTGACTCATATTTATGATGGTTGTGGTGTCCTGGTTGTGGTTGTGGTCACTTTTTGTGACCTTCTGACAAGCAAAGTCAATAGGGAAGCCAGATTCACTTAACAACCATGTTACTAACTTAACAACTGCACTGATTCCCTTAACAACTGTGGCAAGAAAGATCATAATATGGGGCAGAACTGCCTTAACAAGTCTCTCAGTAACAAAAAAATGTGGCTCAATTGCAGTCATAAGTCAAGGACCAGTATTAGTTTATCCAAATACAATATAAAATGCAAAAATACAAAATACAAAAGAAAATAATGGAAAAATAATAAGGGAAGAAAAGGGGAAGAGAAAAGTGTAGGACAAAGGGGGGGGGGAAGAAAGAAAAAGTGTTGACTTCCGACTCCTTTTGGTGCAGCAGAATAAGAGAATAACGTCAAATCTCAAGTTTTTACTTTTATATAATAATATACACTGGCCATTTCTATAACAAGAAACCTATCTAATTGGGGAAACCCAAAATCAAAAGTTTCATTTCCCATCCTCAAGCACAAAGTCCAAAAGTGGTTTCCATGTAGAAACAAAGTTAATTGTTAATTCTTTTCTTTAATCAGAGCAGTCAGTTTGGCCATCCCTGCGAGGACTACCTGTATGCTAGAAGACAGCAGAGTGTAGAAATCCTGTCACTTCCAATTTGTCTACCCATTGGAGAATGCTGTATAATAACAACAAGCCTTAGCATGAGTTTGCAGCAACTGAATACAATGAAAGGCTGTAACTTATTCAAGAAGAACTGAATAATAAAAAAGGAGGAACAATTGCACTGTATATTTTAAAAAAATAGCCACATCTGCACAGAAATCCAAGGGAATTAGCTGGGTTAACTTGGAATTAATTTGAGAGAATCTGGATTAAAATCAGTGGAAAAAGAAATAACAGCAGTACTGTTACTGGGTGTTCACTACTAACCATCACCCAAGAATAAGATATGGATCATACTTTCTGAAATACAAACTGCAGATTCTCCAAGGTGGCATCAAATAGCAATGTTGAAGGGGATGTTCAATTATACTGATACTTCATTAGAGAAGAAACTCTGGGATGCATGTTTTGAGGGGAAATTTCTGCCTTTTGTTGCTTATAACTGTCTCTGAGAATGAATGAAGGCACAAAGGGATCAACTATCCTTGATCTGATTATGATCAGTACAGGTGGGCAAACTGGAAGTTGTGGGGGAAATGATTGCGTAGTGCTGGATTTCTTCACATTAAGACATGAACAGGCAATTTCTCATTGGCTAAGACAGCTTTCCAATCACCTAGGACAGGGGTCTCCAAGCTTTGCTGGTTGAGGAATTCTGGAAATTGAAGCCCACAGGTCTTAAAGTGGCCAAGGTTGGAGACCCCTGATCTAGGAAATCATAAGGAGCTATCCAGTGATGTCTTAAAGGCACATGAATGAATGTCTTTCACCCTCTATTTGGGGAGGCTTTGGGAAGGAAGTGGAAGCGAAATATCTCTGAGCAATCCTTAATACATCCCCCCAAACCCATCACTTCCCTCCAGATTTCAGCCACTCAAACTACAGATGAGTACTTGTACAGAAAATAAGAGTTTAGCAAAATCAGAATAATGAGAAATAGGATGACAAGAGACGTTAATGGGAAAAGAAGCTTTTGATGGCTAGAAGGCTCTAAAAATGGGAAATATGGAAGGTACATTATACAACCGTTCCAACAAGGGGAAGATGGAAGACGGCCAACATAATTCCAATATGGCTGTACAAAAAGGTTAGCAAAAATCATGGAAAATATACAGGTTGGTAAAGGTTTCTCTCACACATATGTGCTAGTCTTTCCCAACTCTAGGGAGCGGCGCTCATCTCCGTTTCAAAGCCGAACAGCCAACGCTGTCCGAAAACATCTCCATGGTCATGTGGCCGGCATGACTAAACACTGAAGGCGCACGGAACGTTGTTACCTTCCCAGCAAACGTGGTCCCTATTTTTCTACTTGCATTTTTACATGCTTTCGAACTGCTAGGTTGGCAGAAGCTGGGACAAGTAACAGG
>JANHFT010000001.1:877750-889570 GCA_032467955.1 Pseudoxenodon macrops | reverse complement strand
TTCAGGGTAGTGTCCTGAAGCTTCCGGAAGGTAAAAAACGGCCCAATAGGCAAACCGGAAGTGACTTTGATTTGCCTGTTGGGCTGTTTTTTACTCTTCGGAGGCTTCAGGGAAGCCTTCTGAAGCTTCTGGAGGATGAAAAACGGCCCTATGGGCAAACTGTAAGTCACTTCCAGTTTGCCTGTTGGGTTGTTTTGACAGGGCAGCGCCTCGCATGCCCTCAGAAATGGCTCCGCGTGCCACCTGTGGCACGAGTGCCATAGGTTCGCCATCACTGCTCTAGGGGATCCTGTATATATGGATGGCCTGTCGATGTTTTGAGCTCATCCACCAACCCAACTCATATGTAGCCCTCACACTACCATATTTCCCTCAAAGGGTCACACTGCTGTTGTATCTCTGTACATTACAAAGGTCTCTCTCCCCATAAGATCACTGAGCCAAAGTTGGCATATTTCATAGAGCATCATAGAGATAAGGTCATGCCAACCATAAATGTTCATAGTCACACTAGGGACATTAAAGAACATTATCATTGTGGGTGGGGGAAGGAAAACAAGAGACTCAGAAATAGAGACCGAAATCCTTTGAGATATATGTTGTAATCAGATTAAAACACCTTTTCTCTATAAAATGGAAGCAGGGTCTGAAAAAGACAAGACTTCCGAGTCCCATTGATTCACACTAGAAGGCACCTTTTTCTCTTTCCTTCTCCTGTCAGGGTTCACATACAGAGTTAGAAGTCCATTATCATAGAGATGCTCACTTCCCAACGCAGGCATGAATTGCATTAAGTTAATCCCTTGGTGCCCTCTTGTGGGAGAAAAAACGTTTTCCAAATGTTCATTCAAAATAACCAAACATCTCCATTTGTGAGAAACAGAAAGGAAAGCAGAGGGGAGAGAAAGAAAGAGGGCGGGGCAGAATAAATTTTTGTTCTTATTGAGAAAAATAGTAGGTGAAAAAAAGGAGGTGAGAATCAAAGTGAAGTGATCCCAAATGGGGGGTTGGTGGGGGAAGCTACAAGTATTAGAAGGCTCAAATGCCAAAATGCTTTTGGGCATATAATTTCTCTGTTATGTACTTTGATGTCTGCTGTTTCTCGGTTGCTAAAGTACTTGAGAATCTCCCATAACCGCACATGTACATTACTCTAAGCTTAGCCTAAGAGGATACAGTGATGGATGGCTTAGGTACTATTGAGTTGGTGTCTACTCTCAGCAATCACTCAGACCATTTTCAGTTTGATGTGTCCCCAGCCTGACTCCTCGGGTTTCCAGTGATAATCTATCACCTCTGTAATCAAGTTCATCCACTATGCTGCTGGTTGTCCTTTCCCGCTCTTCCTTTCCACCCCTCCCAAATTATGGACATTTCTCAAAAGAATCAGATCTTGGTATAATCAATGTGTCCAAAATATGATCATTTGAAATTGCAAAATTCTGGATTCTCCAAGCTCAAATTATCTGGTGTTTTTTTTCCTCTAATTCTCTAATTTTCTCTAATTCAATGGTTTGTTTTTTTGGTTATCCCTGGTATTCTTAGGCGTCTTCTTCAATACCAAAGTTGGGAAAACATCACGCTCTTTCTATCCGACTTCTTCAACTTTCACTTTCATAATGTCACAGGGAAAACCATTGCTAGCATGATTTTAATCTTTTGAGATGTAGGCACATCGTTTCTGAGAGTCTTTTCCAAAGCCTTCATTGCTACCTTAATGCTTATCTGCACCAACTACATTACTGTGAGTTCTTTACTATTGATTGGATAGTCCCGTGATGGCGAACCTATGGTATATGACATAGTGTCATGGCTATACATGTCGCCCCAGCTCAGCTTCACCACACATGTGCGCATGCCTCCCACCAGCCAGCTGATTTTCAGGCCTCTGCCACTCATGCACAGGGGGTGGGCTGCATGCGGGAGACGTGTGTGCATGTGCAGGGGAAGATGTGCAGGGAGACATGCACACATGTACATGGGGTTGGGGTGCACATATGGGGTAGTGCGCGCATTGCATTGCTTTCGGCATGCGGTGACAAAACGGTTAGCAATCACTGGGATAGTCTATCCTAAAAGGCAGAAGCTATTTCAATATCTTAATTGTTTATTTTTCCTTATTTATACTAAGACTGATTGCTGTACCTGCTTACTTTGTAATCAGTTTGGTTTTTTTTTTATACACATAATCCTCATTTACTAACCACAATTGGGACCAACAATTCAATCGCTAGGTGGTGCAGTCATATAGTGAAGCATCAAGTGACTGCGCTCACAACATCATTAGTTCCAGCTGTGGTTACTATTTATTGGTTGATCAAATGTATATAGCTGTCCATCGTACAAAAAGCAACTCTGAATGGCGTTGAAATAAAACAACAGCGAAATAAAACAGCAAATACAAAAACAAATATAAAGAATATAAAATTCACATTAAAAGATAAATCTGAATATAAAGCAAATCGCCACAATTCATTAAGCACAATCTCACATGACTTGAAACCTTCCTGCTGGCTTCCCCCTTGATTTTGCTTGTTGGCTATGAAGGTTACAAATGGAGAACACGTTTCTGCAGGATGCTGTGAACATCGTAAATATATGACAGCTGCCAAGTGCCCAAATTGCAATCATGTGACTGTGGGGAATGCTCTGATGGCCATCACTTTGAGGTTTGGCCATAAGTCTCCTTTTTCAGTGCCTTCGTATATTTGAATGGTCACCAAATGAAGGTCCAGTAAGTATTGTCCTTTTTTTTTTTTTAAGTCTTTCTTGACTATGGATTCCTTTACTGGATAATCCTAAAAAGCAGACAGTATCTTCGCTGCCAATTCAAAGGTTCTTACTCAGGAGTGGGTTCTGCTTCTTTTTGCTGCCGGTTCACTCAGGGTTGCACTGCGTGTGCACGCACAAAGCGTGCACGCGCACAGCAATAAAAACTAGCCTCTGTGCATGTGCAGAAGCAAAATCCAAGATGGCGGCGCCCACGGAGACACCAATGGAACCAGCTCCTTATCATCACCACAAAGTTACTACCAGTTCTATAGAACAGGATAGAAACGGTAGGAACCCACCTCTGCTGTTACTGTACCAGTTGTCAATATTTTAGTTTTCTTTATGTTTAAGCTTAGTTCTATTATCTTGATGTACTCCTTGATTTTCATTACTAGAGCTCAAAAACCATTTGTATTTTCAGTTACTAGAGTATAGTCGGGAAGTGAATGTAATGTAACTTACTGAAGTTTTTTCCTCAATTTGTAGACCATGATCATCTTCCAATCCAGCTTCCTTTAATATATCATCAGCAGACTTAAACTGACTAAGTAAGGAGAGTTTATACAACGTTGTCTCACTCCTTTGCCAGTTTTAAGCCATTCGGTTTCACCAAGTTCTGCCTGGGCTGTTATTTCCTATCCTATGGGTGAGTTTTGCAGGAGGACAATCAAATGTTCTAGGAACATTCCACAGCTTGACATGGTTGAGATAGTCAATATAATCAAAGGCCTTTCTATAATCAGTGAAGCACATATCTCTTGGTAATCTTTGTCTTCCTCAGTTACCTAGTGTGCAAGAACAATAACGTCTTTTGTTCCCTGGCATTTTCTAAAACCAGCCTGAATATCTGACATCTCTTTCCTTGTAGAACTCTAATTGGTGTTGTACAATCTTCAGCATTACATCAGCTAATACCGATATGTCAAATTAGGGATATGGTATGATAACTTGCACATTCTACTAAGGCCCTTTTTTATATTGGAAAACAGGTTGACCTTTTCTAATCTGTTGTCCACTGTGTAACTCTTTAGATTTGCTAACATAGTTTGGTTAGAGACTTTACCAATTGCTTTTCTATAGATATTTATATGGATATTCCATCAATTGCTATAGCCTTCCAACTTGCAAATGATATGACCAGAGTGCTAATCTAATTTCATCTTCTAACGCGTGGTTCTTTTAAATAGAAAATTTATTCTAAGGTATCTTGTATTCTGACATCTCTGTTATATAGACTGCTCCTTCCATCTTTGTTTGATCTTCTTTGAGTCCTTTGAGTTTCAGATCCAGGAAACTACAAACCAGTCAGTCTAACATCAATACCTGGAAAGATCCTGGAAAAGATAATCAAGCAACTCCTAGAAAGAAGCAAGCAATATTATAACCAGAAGCCAACATGGGTTTGTCAAAAACAGATCATGCCCAACAAATCTTAGTTCATTCTTTGACAAAGTGACTAAATTAGTGGACCAGCAAAATGCAGTGGACATAATATACTTGGATTTCAGTAAGGCATTTGACAAAGTAGATCACAACCTACTTCTTGGTAAACTAAAAATGTGGGATAAACAGCATCACCACCAAATGGATTTTGTAACTAGCTCACAAACTGCACTCAACATGTAGTCCTCAATGGAACTACATCTACATGGAGGGAAGTAAGCAGTGACCCCAAGGTTCCATTTTAGGCCCAGTACTCTTCAACATCTTCATAAACAATTCAGATGACATAATAGAAGAGGAATTCAGCAAATTTGCAGATGACACTAAACTGGCAGGAATAATCAACATCCCAGAAGAGTGGCTCAAGATCCAGGTGGACCTCAACAAACTTGAAAATTGAAGAATCCCTTCCTTCATGTTTTAGCCTCCAGCCCCCTAATCACTGTTGCTTTTTTCTACACTCTTTCTAGAGTCTTTATATCTTTTATATAATATGGTGACCAAAACTGGATGCAGTATTGTCAGTGTAGCCTTACTAAAGATTTATAAAACAGTACTAATATGTCCCATGAACTTGATTCAGGAATTGGGTTTGACAAGTCGAATGAAAAAAAGGACTGGGGTGACATGATAGCAGTGTTCCAATATTTGAGGCACTGCTACAAAGAAGAAGGGGTCAATCTATTTTCTAAAGCACCAGAAGGCAAGACGACAATGGATGGAAACTAATCAAGAAGAGAAGCAATCTAGAACTAAGGAGAAATTTCCTAACAGAACAATTAACCAGTGGAATGACTTGCCTTCAGAAGTTATAGGTGATCCATCATTGGAGAATTTTAGGAAGAGACTGGACAGACATTTGTCTGGAATGGCATAGGGTCTCCTGCTTGAGCAGGGGTTGGAGTAGAAGCCCCCCCCCCAAGGTCCCTTCCAACTCTTGTTATTCTAAACACACTGGTTAGTTATTATCCATTGGCATTCTTTAGCATGCCAGTTTGAGTTTGGTAATCTTTTGGAAGTATTTCTTTGTTTTTCTCCGTTTCCATCTCCAGTGTCTTTACATAAGTCATTTTAATACTGCTTGTTCCTTCTAAAAGCTTTCTAAAAGTCTTTGCTAAGTTCCTTCTTGACATTATTTGTCTTTCTTGGCTGTGGCCTCTCTTCTTGGCATTTTCCACCATTTGTTCTGACTGCCTGTTTGTTTGGTTTTTCTCTTTTTCCTGGTTTTTGGCAGTCACTTTCACCTTCATCCTTAACAACTCTAATTCCACAGTTCCCCTTGTTCCCTATTAAAAATGGTTAAGGAGTTCGAAGTGACTTCTAACGTTCTTCTTGAAAATGGTGGGTCAGATATATGCTCAGTACAATATTGGGGATATCAGTACAAACTGGTTTGCTTTGTTCCTCCACTTCAGCTTGACTTGGACCTTGCAGCTGATGTATCCCAGCACCCCAACTCATGTATTAGAACTGGATTCCTCCATCTTTTTGTCCCAATAATATAGTCAAAGTTATTTCTGTGTACTCCATTCTGACGATGTCCATGTACATAGGTACAGGTTTGGTTGCTTGAGTGCTGAGTGTTATGAAGCAATGAAAAAAAATCATTAGATTGGCAAAAATACACAAACTCCCATTTTGGCACTCTGGAATCAGATTCTCTAGCACTTACTATTACACATACATTCCCTACAAATTCAGTTCTTTACAAGGATCAGTGAAGAGGTTTTTCTCTTCCTCCACAATTTTCACGTGATTGGGAGGAATAAGGATTTTTATTGTTCCCCTAATCTTTACCCAAGTAACTCTGGCTAACTCTGTTTCCACTGCCACATGAAAAAAGATTTCTAGGAGAAAGAGAAATAGCGACAATACTTCATCTTTCCTTCCAGTGACCAATGCTTTCAGCTAGAAGCTCTCAAGAAGCTTAAGCAGCATAATATTGTTCCATGGAGGCGAATCCCATATTGGTGAGCTACACAGACTACATAAATGGCTCTGGATTTTACCTTATATTGTAATGTGAGGATTGGTAAAACTTGTAAAACTATAGAATAAGGATACTGTAAGTCCTATAGGGTAGACTAAACTGAGAAACTACTTTTATTAGAATAACTGTAGTGACCAAATCTTGCAAATCTGAATATGCTTCCCTTATTTTGTCTCTGTTTGAATTAGGCAGGGGGTCTGTCTAAGGTGCTTCCCCAAATCAGTTTCTTAAGCTGCACTTGTCTGATCATTGATTGGTAAAAGATCTTTCCGCTGTCCAACAGGGCCATCCTCTACCGATATTAATTCAGTCCAGATCCTATCCATGCATCATTAACTATAAATATAATTCAATTCAGCTCTAGCATTTCTAATTCTCCAAGAACTATTATTAGAGATCAATCTGCAATGAACTATTTTCCCAATTATTAACACAAGTAAGGATAATTTCTCTATTTTTTCCCCCGGATGGTTTTCCATCTCTGCTATAGGATGTATTCTCAAGATACTGTAATTCAATGAACATAATTTCAGAGAGGGGAAAAATACACTTTTATGTCATTTAACCATTCTACTTGGATGAGCAATAGAACAAAATGAGTAATTAAGTTAATTACTGATCAATATTAATTGCAGTTGTAATCACTTCTTGAATCACTCTTGAAAAAAATGAGTTAAATAACTTTATTATTGTAAAAAGAAATGGCAGCCCAAAGGGAAATAAGGGAGTTTGGGGGAATTGGATAGTCAGGAAATCTCTGCTGTCCTTTTAAACACAGTAAAGATCCATTAATAAGCGAAGCACAGCACTTCTCTCTAGCGAATCAGTTCATAATCCATCGTGAGAGGCCTAGATAGGACCAAGCTGCTGGAAATGATCATGGGAGTATCAGGTAAGACTGGATTCCTTATTTTCAGGAGTACAAGTCGAGTGTAGCAAGGAATGGTAGGACCTTCTGAAGCCACAGCCTGGTGCTAGATGCCAAGGACCTGCTACAAAGAAGTTGCAGTCAAGTGCTAGGAGCAATATTGGCTGCCAAGAAGAACCTGCTCTGCAAATCCAAACTGGACTCAGCCTCACTAGCATATTATTCTGATTCCAACTAGGTTACTTTGATGCCCTCATACCCTAAACAGCTTGGCGACGCTTGCTCTCTCGGGATTCTGTGGCAGGCGGTGGGTACCCTCCTGTCCTTCTGCTTTGGGTCATCCTTATTGAATGTTCTTCCGGTACCCACTCAAATACATAAACTGAGCTCTTTGCGCACTGTGCACTTCCGACATTGAACTACACAGCACCAATGAAAGCGGCAAAGGCAGTTCTCTTCCAGCAGCAGTGTCTCCTCACGATGACCCCGTCCACAGCAGAGCAGGTCACAGCCACTCATGTCCATAGCGGTGCTATTGCACACCCGCCCACGTGTGCCCAACGAACCCGTCTTGCGGTTAGCAATGCAGAAGTCAGGCGAGTCGGCAGAATAGATGAGATCCTGCCGGTCAGGGGGTTTCATGTTCCGACCCACAGGGATGAGTGTTTTGCCATCGTTGCCACCCATCACTTTAAAAGCCCCATTAAAACGTTCAAGCAGGCGGTCACCCACTTCCCGGAAAGGAGGCATCTTCTTCCAACAGGTGCGTAAGGCACAGGAACCTGAAAGGCCATGACACTTGCACTCCGTCCGCATGTGGTTCTTCACTGCCTGGAAAGGGGTTTGGGAGGGGGAGGGGGGGAGCCACAATAAGTAGGAAACAAAATGGCAATTGCAAGATTAGTAAGATCACACTGAAGTCTCCTAGCTGATTATTTTAGATAAGAAGTGAGAACAGGCAGAGAGACAGAAAGTTTCTTCTAAGGTTAGATGGGTGTATCCTTTTCCTAAAACAGACATTTGTATCTCTACCTATTGCCAAAACAACAGTTTGTACAATATGTGGAAGCTAATGGTTTAAATATGGACATCCCAGAGACAACATACCCATGTTTCCCTGAAAATAAGACTGGGTCTTATTTTCTTTTGAGCTCCAAAATAAGCATTTTGGGGGGTGTATAAGCCTCCCAAAATAAGACACCCTTATTTTGGGGGGGTGTCTTATTTTTTTTCCATTACAGGAGGCCCACTTCTTCTGCTTGCTCGCAGCGGGGCAGGAGGCTGTGTGCTGTTCCAGTGCTGCCGCCACAAGGCAGGGGAGGGTGGAGCTGCCCCATGTGCCCCACACCTGCTTAACTCAAGGCTCCTGCAGCCAAACCATCCATGCCCCGACACCTGCCTCGCCTTTTGGCCATGGCAACAACAGACCATTCAGCCTCCTGCTCCGTTGCAGCTGCGAGCCAGCAGAAGTGGGCTGGCAGCCATGTGGGCTCCTGCTGCAAATGACTGCTGGTGCTGCCACCATGAGGCAGGTGTTGGGGCGTGGATGGCCTGGCTGCAGGGGCCCTGGGGTAATCTGATGCGGGGTATGTAGGGCAGCTCCACCACCCCATCTCGTGGCCATGGTACCATGAGCAGCCAAACGGAATGAGTCGCCAGCCAGCTGCACAGGCTCTTAAGTAGGGCTTGTTTTTGGAGTAGGGCTTATATCAGGTGCATACATAGAAACATGCTAGCCTAGGGCTTATTTTTGCGATAACTCTTATTTTGGGGAAAACAGGGTAGCAGGTGAATTTCAATACCCAAAGCAATTTTATATGGATCCTAGAAAATTTTAATTGCACTTTTGAATTTGTTTTATGTTCAGTTTTATTTGTAAAAAGTATATTAGATCAGTTGTTATTTCATATGAGCATGACTGTATCACTGTCTAAGCTGTGTTTTATAGAGGCTGTTTCTTAACATCTTACAAGAAACACATTTGTTTTCCTGTCTTCTGATCTGACAAGCTTCATATACTTAAGCTCAGCATTAGAAGTATTACATCAGTGATGCTGCTCAGCTAAACTATGAAAATCAGATTGTTGTTCTCAGATTAATGTTTCAAGAATATAATATGGCTGACAACAATAAATTAGCACTTCCTGTCTTACTTTTTTTTTAAGAAAAGAAAAATGAGAGTTAAGATATGTTATAGCATCATGCTTCTGAAATCTAGATAATAAAAAATTGTATTTTGGAAGAATCATTCATCATCATCTCATACAGACTAATTTTAGATGGAAAACACTATCCAAACAGCTCTTAAATATGGGAGCAGATATTTAAACAGTCCAATATTCCTATCATCACATCACAGCCTGTTGTGATAAGGTTTTGCCAAAATCTATCTAGAGATCTTGTTCAGGATGGGATTTGATCCAAGTTCTTAAATCACACTTTCAAACCTTAGCTATTATGTTCCAGAAGCATCCTTTAATGCTTTATATTTGTTCCTGTACTTTCTCCTCCCTCTGCATTCACTTACTCAACTGCAAAAACACAAGTGATAATTCTGTAGCAAACAATAGAGTTTTCTTGTTCTGTCAGGGAATAAGGCTGCTCTGCTCTTTTATAAAATTGAATTTTAAAACCACACACACACACGTACACAATTACTTTTCAAATTATGTAGAGGATCAGAAACCAGCAGTGTAAAGGAACATTAGGTTAAGAGGTCTAGAGCATATAAAATTGTCTATGTATGAGACAAGATGGAACAGAAGAGAGAAGGGCCTCTGAGAAGGACACAGCCAGACAAATAAGTACATCTTGGTTTATGCACAGAGAAGGAGGCAGAGCAGCCCATCAGTAGAGGTTCCCACATAAAATAGGGTTTGAAGAAGCAATACGGCCCTTACCAGTCTCCCTGCTTCATTGTTGTGCAGGTCAATAAGAGTCCGAATGTCACTTTTGCCACGTTTGCGCTTTGCATCCATGAACTGCCGGGATTTCTCATAGCCAAAGTCAACGTCATCCCCACAGCCGCCCCATTCCCAAGCAGAGCTCTCCGATCCCATGAGGGCGGGTGGCAGAGGAGGTGCCCTGCTCCGAGTTGCCTCGCAGCCACACTGCAACAGATCGCCCATGCTGCAGGCCTGGGTGACCGCATGGCTAACACCAGCTGCCGTGATGGCATAGACAAAGGCCGTCTCCCGGATATCTGCTTTGTAAATTTGAGAGAGGGAAAGAGAGATGGAAAACACTTTAGGCAAAGTCATCCTTTCAAAATAACCTTGATGGCCAAGCAAAGCAAGTGGTACTGGCAGACCATGTCATCCTAGGTAACAGTTCAAGCCACTGAAGGCTTCTGATACAGAATTATCTGGTTGCTTTATCTTGGCTGTTACTTATAGAAAACATACTTATTTAAGGACAGCTTTTGGCAAGCACAACAAGGCATAGCTCAAGTCCTGTAATGTATGTTGACATGTACTCATCCTCAGCCATGATTAGACTTAGAATAACTTTATTGTCACTTTGAATGTACACTAATCGGCATACATTAAAATGAACAGTCTTCAAAGGATCACTACCTCCAATATACACTACACAAACAATGATGGTTTTCCTTCATCCTTTGTAAAAGAATACATTTCCCCACTTAAAATGCAACATGGTATGTACATTTTATTGCGTTCCCTGCCTTATTTGGAGTGGTGTGGTTATGTGATCAGACCAGTAGGAAGTGTCTATATCCTGGGGAGACTGGGCAATAAATGTCATAGGCTCTTCTTTAGCCAAATGGTATCCTTAGGGCAGAGTCTGCAAACCTGGCAGCTTTTAAGACTTGTGGATTTCAACTCCCAGAATTCCCCCAGTCAGCATGGGAAAATCCGTAAGTTTTAATGCTGCCAAGTTTGAGGATCCCTTGCCTTAGATTGAAGAAAGGCTCATAGAACAATTCCCAACTGATTTAAACTAAGTATTATTCAATGTTGTTGATGTGGACAGAAAGTAATGCTATTGACATTGCCAAGTCCTATCTCCATGGCATCTGTTACACTGGCTGCTGGTTAGTTTCACCTCTGGTTCTCAGCAAGCCCTTTGCAGCACTTCGTCAGCCAATGAGAAAACCAATCAGCAAGCCTACATTGCTTGGTGAACCTGCCAATTTAGACAATGTTTTGGCAGCCAGTGGCGATAACAAGCAATGGAGAAGCAAGATAGGGATTGGTGGTGCAAAAACCATCAATCTTGACAACAGGCATTTTTCTGGGTCCACACAAAAAAGGATGATGTTACTTTAGCTCAATTGTGGGGAAATGGCCAAAGTGACAAGAAAAAAGTGGGCTAGGAATTAGGTGAAACCAGTGCTTTATAACCAGAGGAAAATTGAGGTTGTCAGGGCATGATTTTTATCCTTCTAGGTATGTGTCTGCCAATCAAAAAAAGCTATCATTCAACACTTAACTTCCAATTGTCAGGAATCTGGGATGCACAGTAATCTCGCCTACCCTTATTTGTTAATAAGGCCTCCTGAAATCAGTAAATGGACTTGTTTTCCAAATTGTTATTTATTTTTTTATTTCTTCAAGCATGTATTAGATAACAGATATAAGTATAAACATGATTATGTATACATGAAGTGGATATGAATAAAGGGGAACATTAGGACAGGGATAGGAGGCACGCTGGTGCGCTTATGCACGCCCCTTAAAGACCTCTTAGGAATGGGGTGAGGTCGACAGTAGACAGTCTAAGGTTA
>JANHFT010000001.1:817415-828198 GCA_032467955.1 Pseudoxenodon macrops | reverse complement strand
TCGGCTGCAATGGCCTCCTGCAACCCTCTGCCAGGGAAAATGGAGCTCGGGAGAGCTGCACATGGCCCTCCCAAGCCCCATTTTCCCTGGCAGAGGCACTGCAGGCCAGTCCTTTGCTGTTTGCAGGGCAACCCTGCAGGCCAGATCTAAACAACCTGCCGGCCAGATCTGGCCCCCAGGCCTTGAATTTGACACCCCTGCTCTATATAGTTAATATTAAAATGTGTTTTTCCTTTATTTAAAGCTCACTTAAGTATATAACACACTTTATTGAGACATAAAGCATTTAGAAAGAGAAATGGAGACTTTTCAGTACAATGAAAAGATTATTTAACACCAACGATAACGAAATAATAATAGAGAACAAGAGAGTTCATATAATCCATGCCAGAAAAAGCCAGTTGTAAAATGTTCCTAGTTGGGGTAATTGAAATAGAATGGACTTTTTAAAAAATAGCCAACTCCTATTCCTTTCATGACTGGTGCTTCATGACCGAGTCCCACCAGAGAATTTCAACAATGAGAAAAGATGCAAACTGACTCTGTGAAGTCCCAAAAGACACTGGCAAGCTTGTAAAAATCTTGCCCATGCCACTTTGTATGCATATGCTGTTCCCCATGTACTTATATCATGCAACCTGCCCTGACAATTTCTGGGAAGTGTTCCCTAATAAGATGTCAGTTCTTATTAAGCTATTTTAAAAGGGTGGTGGGATCTATTTGAGGATTATTAGAGGATAATTCCCAACAGCTATTATTCGGCTCAGTCATAACGCCTAGAAATGTATTCAAAAGACCAGTCAATCTTGTTTCTGTAAATATCAAACAGAACAATCTTCTGCATATTTATCTGGATACAAGTCCCTCTGTGTTGAAGGTGACCTACTCCCTAATATGTATACAGTGTTTAGGTTTGCTGGAGTAGAGAGGCACATCCACGATTGTGAATGTGATGTGCTTTAATTATTGCAATTAAAATAAGGGCCAGCTGGTCTAGTGGTTAAGGCACCAGACTAGAAACCAGGAAACTGAATTCTAGTCCAGCCTTAGGCATGAAAACCAGCTGAATGACCTTAGGCAAAGGTGGATTCAATCTCAGCCTAACCCATCTCACAGTTGTTGTGGACAAAATAGGAAGAGGGAGTACTAGTAGGCATGTTTTCTGCCTTGAGTTTTTTTTTAAATCAAAATAATAAAAGTGGGAACTAAATCAATTTGTTAGCTTGGTATCTTCTTTGTCCCTTGTTAAAAAAAATAACTTCATTATACATGGGTAGAATGTATTAAAAAATAATAGAAATAATGAACTTTGGTTGAATTTCAGTGTGGCCTCTGTGGTTGAATTGGATAAATGAAATAAGCTATAAAGAAAAAGCTATGATTAATCATGACCAATTAAAATGGAAGGGGCCATCTTTTATGTGCAACAGTGTATTTGCCAGTTGGAAAGATTGTCGTCCCTGGAGTATATAAATTATAATACAGCTTATTTTGTGTATGGATTAGTGCAGGGGTGTCAAACTCAAAGCAGGGGTGCTTAGATCTGGCCCGCGGAGTCATGCTGGAACAAAATAGAACCGGCCCGCAGTGCCTTTGCCAGTGAAAACAAGCTCCCAAGCTCCGTTTTTGCTGGCAGAGGGTTACAGGCGAAAACAGAACTTGGGAGCCCATTTTCGCTGGCAGAACGCTTGGGCCGCAACAGGCACCCCCAACACAAGTGATGAGCTGGCCACGTCCACCTTAGCCATGCCTACCCCGGCCACCCATGGTCAAACACAACCCTCATGTAGCCCTCAATGGAATTGAGTTTGACACCCCTGGATTAGTGCTTGGATATGCAGAATGGCATGGCCCAGAAGGGCAAACTGAGTTCAAAGAGGCTGGGGTGGAAAATCCTTGTTGAAGCAGCTTGTAGTATACTGGTAACACTGAAGAAAAATGGCATGGTTGCACTCTACCCTTGCAGGCTAGTTCAGTGATAAGTGTCAGTAGCTTGAATGACAAAATTTTGATTACAGGGAGGTAGTTGTTAACCACCAATGTGCAGGCACTGTGCAAACCAGATCTTCCCTGTGGATTGTTTGTCTTCTCTGACCTACTATTATACATTGACTTTGTAGTAGTGTACATAAGAAAAAGAGGAAATCAATCCTTTATTAAAAATAAATAAACTTAACCTTTAAGTTGATAGAGCAGGGATATGGAAGTAAAACGTTCTAGGAAAATGAGGGAAATGGGCAGTAAAGAAATACCAAATATGATTAAATGAATAATAAAAGTGAGCTTACACTTAAATGTCTATATATCATTTTTTAAATAAAATTTAGAATTTTAAAATGATTTTATAGCACATGGAGCCTGAATTCATGCCTATATTTCTGATATTTTATATCTGCCTAAAGGGATTGTGGTGGCTCAGTGGCTAAGACGCTGAGCTTGTCGACCGCAAGGTTGGCAGTTCAGCGGTTCAAATCCCTAGTGTCGTGTAATGGGGTGAGCTCCCGTTGCTTGTCCCAGCTTCTGCCAACCTAGCAGTTCAAAAGCACGTAAAAAAAATTCAAGTAGAAAAATAGGGATCGCCTTTGGTGGGAAGGTAACAGCGTTCCATGCACCTTTGCCCTTTAGTCATGCCGGCCACATCACCATGGAAATGTCTTTGGACAGCGCTAGCTCTTCGACTTTGAAATGGAGATGAGCACCGCCCCCTAGAGTCGGGAATGACTAGCACATAAGTGCGAGGTAAAGCTTTACCTTTGCCTACGTCAATTCTGTCGCCTACGTTTTTCATGGGGAACATGTAAGAGTAGTTACCACATGCAGATTTAGGATTTAGAAGCGTGTGACTCCAGTCTGAAACTATTTCCCTTGCTGTCTTCTTACCAGATGCTTGTATAGATTTAAAACCCAACATTTGCATCATAGCAGCAGTCAAGCTGAAAGGTAATTGGTATGGGGCTGGAGAACCTCCGTTCTAAGAAATAGTTATTCCCAGGGTTATAAACTAGAAATAGGCACAATGCCTGCTTCACATTAGTTGTAATTTGATCTACTTGCAGTCAAGCCAGTTCCTGGGATGTAGGGAACAAATGAGGCAAGTGCAGTCTGTGTTGCCAAAATTAGTATGGTTCAGCTACTGATTATTAGGGTTATAAATTTAGATGGTAGGTCACAGTGTAAAGCTTTAGCAAGGTCGCTTGTATGGCCAGAGGGAGGAATTACGAGGCCATGTTTTGGGTATCTGTCCAGGGAATGGTCAATAACTTTTTTGTCCTAATGTTTTCTTGTGATCAAAACCTCACATCCGAGTGGAATGTGGTTTGTTTGCATTAGTTTACAGATGAGTTCAATGGATTCATATAAAGTTAATGGAAAGCAGTGTGGCTTTTAGTTTTTGGTGCTGCATAGATCATCTGATTCTGGATGTCTCATTCTTGGATTACTGAACTATGTGAAACCTAAATTGCTTAGTTTTAGAAACTAAACTCCTGAGGGTGTTTTTCTTCAAAAGCGGGAACTAAGTGGAACTAAATCTTTTCTGCTTGTTTTGGCTGGCCAACATTTTTGTTTGTTTGCTTGTTCGTATGGGGAGTGACAATATGGGCAGGCGTGGGTTGTAAATTGTTTTGCTGCCGGTTTGCTCAGGGTCGCGCCTTGCGCACGGGCTCGCATAGCAGTCAAAAAATAGCTTCTGTGCATGCGCAGAAGCAAAATTCAAAATGGCGGCGCCCACGGAGACACCGAAGGAACCGGCTCCGTGACGTCATCGCCGAGTTTCTAACGGTTCCATAGAATCGGATAGAACCAGTAGGAACCCACCTCTGAATACGGGCCTCCAAATATTGTTCCGGAAGCATGGCAAAGTTGCAGAAAAGAACAATTTTAAAAGTTGTTTTCTCAAGTAGAAATCTGTAAACTTCTTAAAACTCCGGCCGTATGGCATGCTCTCACCCCCAAATTAGCTGAAATTTTGTGAAATGTTGACAGTCATAAAAGAAAACGCCATGAGGGGCCTGTCATAAGCTATGCTGCCAATCTTTTAGTACACTGCTTTTCTCTGTGGGAGATGAAATTAAGGAGCCATGGATTCAGGAATAAAAGTCTCCGATGCTGCTGTTCTAGCTATTCTTTTTTTCTTTTGCATGGTAACATATACATTTGCCATAATCCAGAAATGGAATGTGGCACTTAACATGCTTTCAAAGCAGCCTTGCGCTCCAAGTCATATGACAGCTTTGTGTACATTGACATGAAGCCTGACAGCTAGCGGGGTGATGAAATGTATCTGTGGATGCTGCCACATGCAAGGTCCTATCATTTCATTTGGTAGCGTTTTTCGCATGGAAGTGCCACTCCATGGGATAAAAGTTAATGTGTCAAGTGGCCCTTTCGAATTTCTAAATCTCAGAGAGAAGAACAAATTATTTCTGAAGCATGTGAATTGTACTTAACTGTTTTTGAAGCATAATTGATATTTAGTATAAGACGCTGAGCTTGTCGATCAAAAGGTGGGCAGTTCGGCGGTTCGAATCCCTAGTGCCGCGTAATGGGGTGAGTTCCTGTTACTTGTCCCAGCTTCTGCCAACCTAGCAGTTCAGTGGGTGGGAGAACCTCTGGAGGGAACCGTTTGGCTTTCTTCCCCTACCTACGTCGCTCGTCTCAAGTAGCCAGGAGGCTGCAACGACCGTCTGGAGATGAGCCGAAGGAGGCAAATGGTCTGCCGGTTGGAAAACGCAAGCAGGAGACAACCGGTCCCGGAAGGACATCAGGTGCTGCTGGAGCGCTAAGAGTTGAGCGCCGAAGAAATGGAGCTCTTGTTTTTGCTGCTACGGGGGTATTACTGTATTATCCGCCGAAGTGACTTAGAGAGGATCTGGATGGAGTGGGTGGAAAGTTTATGTTCAGATGCGCTTGAGTTTAAGGTACCCCCTCTTCTAAAGCCGTGTATAAAGGATAATATTTGCAGCTCAGCCAGGGTTGACACGAGGGGTCCTTGGTGCTCTCTGAGCTGGCTTGTTTCCTTGCAGACGTTACCTAACTAGGTAACATCATCAGTACTAGAGAAAATGTTCTCTCGTTTTCTTGCAGAATGTCTGCAAGAAAACAAGCAGGCTCACCAAGGACCCCTCAAAATCTTACTTACTTACTTACTTATTTACTTATTTACTTACTTACTTACTTACTTACTTACTTACTTACTTACTTATTTACTTACTTACTTACTTACTTACTTACTTACTTACTTACTTACTTACTCACTTACTTACTTACTTAAAGTACATACATACATATTTATATTTATTTAGAAAATTTATATTGCCGCCTACTAGTACATGGCAATTCAAGGCAGCTTACAAAAATATAGAAACACCATATAAAAATAAATAATAAAATAACCCTCACACACACACCTGACAACACCCATTCATACTAACCATTTAATGGTCTCCATCCCATTATTTGCAATAATTTGGGAGATGACTATTGGTAGATCAAACAAAACTTTGGCTTCAGCCTTCCAGTACCAATGGCATATGCCACTGCTTCTGGAACTCAACAAGTTAAGAAATAAAGAGTTGAGCCAGGAGAAAGTATTAAAACAATGATCCATGTCAATCAAAACATGTGACAGAAGGCACACAGTTCAAGAGGCATTAGAGAAGTTCATACTTCTGGGCCTTTTATGGAACCAGAAATTAAAACAGCCAAGTTTCAAATGGTTAGAGGATTCTTTTATAATTTTATGTATCTGCTCAGAGGCGTGTCATTTTAAATACTAATCAAATGTACATATATGTGTATTGGCTTGCAGATTACATCTGCAGATGCTTTGTATTTTCCTCAGGTGGAGCATTGCTCCAGCAGAAATTTTCCCCAGCTGATTCCCTCAAAAGTTCAGTTAACCGGATATCAAATAATTACATTCCATAGCCATCTTGATGCAGATGGATTGCATCTGAATATCTGAAGGGCATCAGATGGGGAAGGATCTTCTAGGGCAGGGCTGTCCGGCATGAGGGTTGGATCCTGTGTCCTAATTTCCAATTGTCTCCTTAAGTCATGAAATGAAGCTTCAAAAGCAGTCAACTCATTTTTTGCATTTGCAGGGTGCTTGCGGACTTGGAGAAGTTAGAAAGATGTGTTAGTTAGAAGTAGAATAAGGTTGAGTCCATCCAGTCTAGTATTCTATGCTATGCTATGCTATTCCTCATTTCTGATTTCAGTACTATTCATTGTTAGAATTTTTGATATGAGAAAGAGTAAGTGTCCTCCAGGAATGTGACCATTTACTGGAGGAAAAAGATAATGTTTCCCTACTTTATACTAAATATAAACATGATAGAAGAGCAGTCTATGGCAGTGAAAAACAAGGAGGATTCTGTTCACAAAAGGTTAATTTAATAAAATGTGTTATTAACAGTTCCTACTAGGTGTCTTCTGTTTTTTTGATTCCCTATACAAAAAGGACATTGGAAAAATTCTCAAGGGAGAAAATGGACCCAGTGGATAGGCCAGAATAAATATTTCTTCTGCCTTTTCACTTAAAATAAAGACAAATATTTGAATTCCTTTGTCAGCACAGGCTGCTTACCAGCCTGATTGTTTGGAACTTAACTTGTTTTCTCTGCTTTCCCTAACAGATTGTTGCAAGAAGTTCAGATGTACAGATTGCTGTGTTCCAAACTAACAGATTAAAAAAGGCAGTTTTATTGCACCACAACAGATAAGACATGACAGGGTATTAAACATGGGTTGGGAATATCATGTTTGAAAAATAGCATATGCAATTAGTTGGGTTTACTACTACAGAATCCATAGTGTGCTCCTGTCGGGAAATAAGTGCCAAACATGATTTAGCAAGATGAAACAAAACAAAAATTCTGCAAATATAATTATATTTTATTAAATACCAGGTTGGCGATTCTTTGTGTGTTTTTAGAATGCCCAAAGCATAAACAAATATTGTAATCTGATAGGCACAATAATGGCTTTTTGACATTACTGGCTATACACACATTGGACCTTAGGGACATCCTTTGAACTCAATCAACAGTATAACTGCCGGGTTGCAAGGAACAAAAAACAAAAACAAAGGGTGTTTTCATAGAAAACATCTATTTTTGGGAAAGCTGCCAGTGTCTCTCCCAGCCACTAAGAATCTATGTAGTAACTAAATAGCTTAGTGTGTGAGGCCGGTTGTGAATTGTTCCAAAAATTAGGCCACTTAAATTCACATTTCATGACATGACTTTATTTTTAAGAATTCAGGTCAGAACAAAGAGTAAAGATATGCAAGGTTTTGGGGCTGAAGACATAGGGCTGTGATGGTGAACCTATGCGCTCTCTGCGGGCATGTGAGCCGTCAGCCAAGTCAGCTCTATCGCACATGTGCGTGTGCCTCCCGCCGGCCGGCTGATTTTCCGGTCTTTGCTGCAGGAGCGGGGTGCATGCAGGAGATGCATATGCATGCGTGGAAGTCATGTGTGCATGTGCATTTGATGGGGGAATGCACGGGGGGGAGAAGCACCCCCCTTCAAAAACGGGTCATGGGGGTTACAGCCCCCCCCCAAGGCTTGTTTTTGGTCCCAGGAGGCTTCAGGGAGGCCTGCCAGGCCTAAAACAGGCCATGGAGGGATCATGGGGGGCGCAGGGGACATTGCATTATGGGTGTGGATGTGCCCACACATGACACACATGCACCCGTTTTCGGCACGCGACGACAAAAAGATTAGCCATCACTGACAAAGGGCTTCCATTGATCTGAAGATACACTGCCGTAAGCTCCTAGTTTTGCTATTCAGATGGAAGGTCACGCCCCAGTTTCTCCACTGTTTGGGCCCCTGGAAGTTTGCCTTTAGAAAGCATTAGTTACACTCCCTGACTGATATAAAACTGTCTTGTAAACTATAATCCTGTGTTTAGCTAGAGATATACGTTGATCAATTTGGATATCGTTAAAGCTTCCCAGAGAAGAAGAGGGGGAAAAAAAACCTGTGATTCTTTCCTTAAATTTTCATACAAATGAGAACTCAGTGTATCAATTTCATCCCTATTCTAGAAACATCTCAGATTGAGCTTTTGGACAAAGGAACAAGGCATGTGCAGAAACTGGTTACGGGGGGGTTGCCTGCGACTCAAAAGAGAAATGTTTCAAATGTGTTACTTACCACTTGCATTCATCCATATAACATAAACCAATTGTTTTACTATTGAACTTGACATTCCACAGCCAGCAGCTGTATTTCTTTTCCTTTCCCATCTCATTCTTGTTTCTTTCCTGGTTTCTTTCTTTTTTCCCCCCTCTCTTTGCTTCAGTGCTCATATTTCACAAGAGGGAAGAGAAAATCCAGGAAGCTAGCACTGCTGAGCTTGGCAATAGTTTTGACAGACTTCAACCCCTAATTTATCTGTCACTCTTTCTAAGCTGGGAGAGAGAGAGCAGGTGAAAGGAAAGAATAAGGTTTCCTCCTGCCAAGCCCCCACACTGATTTCTAGCTTGAAGAACTGGCTCCACACAATTATTCCACTGAGCAGTGAATGACCTACACACACACGCACATATAAATGTATCCCACTTTTTTTTTGACAGCCTCCAAATAACTTCATTACTTTTTCTATTCTAGATCATTTCCAAGAAAATGTATGGCCCCATATGGAAGTCTACTGTTGGTCCTTATTTTAATATTAATATTGGAAGTCCTGAAATCTTAGAGGAGTTGTTACGTCAGGAAGGAAAATACCCAATACGGAGTGACATGAGCCTTTGGAAGGAGCATCGAGACATACGGCGCTTATCGTACGGCCCCTTCACTGAGTGAGTGTCCAGCAGTTACCTACCACAAATCTATCCAGAAATTAAATACGCAAACAGACTTCTAATATGAATTCACATAGATGTGTAGCTACGCCCAAAACAGTGGTGAAATCCATTTTTTTTTTACTACCGGTTCTGTGGGTGTGACTTGGTGGGTATAGCAGGAGAAGGATATTGCAAAATCTCCATTCCCACCCTACTCTGGGGCCAGCCAGAGGTGGTACTTGCCGGTTCTCCAAACTACTCAAAATTTCTGCTACCAGTTTTCTAGAACTTGTCAGAACCTGCTGGATTTCACCCCTGGCCCAAAGCGTAATGTGCATATAAGAATGAAAATGAATCAATTGCTATGCCTCAATAAAAGCTCATTACTGCCTTAGCTAGCCCCAATACAACCCATACCATCACATGTGCACCTTTCCTTAGGCAAAATTAAGTAAACTTAACTCAAGCCTGCCTAATGGTCATGGAAGGAGTGTTATGTTTTTCAAATATGTGGAAGAGCAACTCACATTTCATTCAAGTTCCTGAGAATGCTTGCGCAATTAACTCAGAGCAACTCATTTCTTTGGGGAAGCTGAATTAAACTCTATGCTTCATAGGGATTATCTCTGAGCATGATTTGTGCAGTCATGGTACCTGGTTTGAATTTGTAAGGGAGAAGATATAAATATTATTTACACAGTATTTTCCCCCCAGAAATGTCATGTAAGTCTTAGCATTACTGTAGATCTTTGATCTAAATAACAAATTCTCCAAATGTCTTCTAATCAGCTGGCACCCTCTATATTTGAGATTATAACTCATATGATTAAGGTACTTATGTGTTGTTATTTTTTCTTAAATTTCAAAAATATTACAATTAATCTTTCTTTAAAAGAAATCCCATAACTTTTGGAGTACGGTATATGCAGGGTATGTTTGTGTCAAGTTCCTCTTACCTTCCCTACCGGTTCAGGTCATGCCAGAAGTGCGCATTTTGTGCGCACCCATCGCTTTGCTCACACGTGCGCTCACACATCACTTCTGGGTATTAAACCATCTGTGTATGTGCAGGGGTTTTGCACATGTGCAGAGGGTTCTTTTCAAGGGACTATCATACTGGAGTACCAATTTTGAGCCCAAGGACGATTCAGGAGTTTGGCTAGCTGGCCGTCACTGCCAGTTCGGCAAATGGGGGCAAATTTCCGCTACTGGTTCTAAGCAACCCACCACTGGTTTGCGTGTGTATAGATCATAGGTGTCAAACTCGCAGTGTCACATTGCTGTCTTATGACGTATCGTGACTGTTTTCCCTTTGCAGAGCTGGGGTGGGCATTCAGCCCACGGGCCGCCAGTTTGACACCTGTGGTGTAGATATATTCACAAACATATAAAATTAAACATATACACATCTATACAAAATAAATAGAAGCTTAACCTGTATAAGAAAAAGGTGCCTTGAAGAGAAAAAGAAGAAAAATGTGCTATACCTACCGGTACAAAATAAAAAACAGAGGGGAAAAAACTCTAGGGACGTGTGTGTGTAAAAAGAAGCCCTATAAACAAAGTAGAGACTTAACCACACCTAGCTAGTTTAGTTAAGTCTGCTAGTGAACTCTCCCCAATAGATTCTAGTAATTCATCTGTTTCCACACAGGCTCCAAATGTGCTGTGAGAATATCGTAACCTGAATATAGCCTAGCCCAGTGATGGCGAACCTGTGGCACACGTACCACAGGTAGCACGCAGAGCCATTTCTGAGGGCATGCAAAGCATTGCCCTTTCAGCTCCAGCTGTTTTTCGGCCATTTTTCGCCCTCCGGAAGCTTCAGGAGGGTGAAAAATGGCCCAATGGGCAAATTGGAAGTCCCATTGGGTCATTTCCCACCCTCTGGAGGCTTCAAGGAAGCCTCCGGAAACCTCCGGAGGGTAAAAAACGGCCCAATGGGGGGGGGGATGCATGCATGTGCAGTGCAGTGTGCATGGTGGG
>JANHFT010000001.1:797588-809366 GCA_032467955.1 Pseudoxenodon macrops | reverse complement strand
CTGCTGTCCACCATTAAACCATCTTTCCAAGCAGTCTCCATGCTTCCAGTGTCTTTTTCCCCACTTGGAACTGAACCTAGATGGACATTTCTTCCAACAGTTTTAATTATGAATTGATTAGCAGATGTGACCTTGGGAGGAAAAGATCCTTCTTCTCCTCCATTCTCATGACTTTGCCAACTGGCAACTATTCTGACATAAAATGCTGTGTTGCAGGAGGTCAGAAATAAATATCTCTACAGGTAGTCCTCAACTTATGACCACAATTCAGCCCAAAATGTATGTTGCTAAGTGAGAAATTTGTTAAGTGAAACGCTGCAGTTGTTAAATTAATAACCTGATTGTTAAGAGAACCTGGCTTCCCTATTGGCTTTGCTCGTCAGAAGTTTGCACAAGGGAATCACATGACCCCAGGACATGGCAACCATCATAAATATGAGTCAGTTGCTAAGCATTCGAATGTAAATCACGTGACCATGGGGATGCTGCAATGGTCATAAGTCTGGAAAATGGTCATAAGTCGCTTTTTCCAGTGCTGTTGTAACTTTGAACAGTCACCAAGTGTTCAAACATCGAGGACTATCTATAATGTGAATGGATGTAGGGCAAGGTAGAACCAGACAGGAAGCCCGTGAAATAATGTGCAATTTTTCTCTGGGTTGTTTCCAGATAATGCAGAAGTTCTTGATCAGACCAGACCCGCAATGCATTGATGTGAAGCCTCTCTCCCGTATTGTGCTGGTGCCAGACAAGCCTATTAACTTGGATTTCCTTGACCGACAGACAGTGCCTTAATGCTTTATTCAGCCCGAGAGTCTGCAGAGATTGAGAGAATCTGCTCTGGGATTGGATTGTGTCCTGGATGGTCTACTGACATAGCGCTTGAGGTGCTCCACGCTTCAGGCAGGATTCAGTCTAAAGGGTCTCCCTCCTACCTGCACTAGTGGATTTTCTATATGCAGTTCACCAAAAGCAACCTTTGCAGCCTTGCAGGCTTCCCTCAAAAGCACACCCTCAAAAGGTTGAACGCCAGCGTCCCGCTTTCCCGTTCCTGGGCTTTCAATAATCAATGGTCAACTTTAGAAGTACAGAACAAAGCCAAGCTAAGTCACCTTGGACTAGCCACCACCTCTCTCAGCCCTAAGGAGGAGGCAATGGAAAACCACTCACCAAGAAAACTATAGGGACTTGTCCAGGCGGTTTCTGAGAATCTGATACAACTGAAAGGGGGAGGGGGGGGGAAAACATTGATTCAACAAATTAAAAATCATCTTTGGATGGGAGGAAACCTTCATGCATTCAATTCTACATGACCCCTCCTTTCAGAGAAGCATATGTAGGATGGGTAGTTCATATTATTGCCACAAGCGAAACGTCCTCGAAGAAAAAGAAAAAAGAAAACAAAAAACAAGAAAGTCCAGTTGCCTCTTGAAAAGTCTATTGCCACATCATTCCTTAGATAATTGAAAATGGTGTAATCCTTCTTCCAAATGTTACTGATCTAATTATCCCAAACAGGGAGCAGAGACGGGAGGTGTGCCAGGAAACTGCACTTCAAACAGTGAGAGTGTAACTTCTTCCCTGGATTTTGTACCCTGAGTGCAAATTTCAGAAGGGAAGATACCATTATGCTGAATTTATATTTTACCGACAAAGAAAATTGTCAGTAAAATATAAATTCAACACAAAAAATAGTTTGTCTCGAAAGCGACTGCCTGCAAAGGCTCTTGGATTGGGACTGAAAGGCGAAAGCGGAAGCAGTCTGCTCCATCCCATAATTGGATAGACCAGGTTGCCCTGATAGACTGGTCTCACCAGAAAAAACACTTAAGATACTGTTACGCTTTCAAGTTTGCTCCATGTGTAAGTTCGTGCTCCATATATGAGTGCCAGAGAAGACAAGTGCCATCTGCATCATGAACCACATCTTTGCAGGCTACCAGTGATCTCTGGAGAAGTTGGCAATCATTGGTTCAGAGGCTGTTGTTTGTTATTCTTTGCTTCATTAATGCAGTTAGAGTACTTAGTACATTTATTTTAATATAAAAAATAGCCAGAAGAGCACATAAGATGACATACAAAATAAAGATACTCACTAATTATAACAACTAATATCATTAATATTGCTTGTGGAATGATTGGAATTATCCAAGGAGAAGCACTCTTTTTTGGGCTGGATGCTATATAAATGTAACAAGGACAACTACTCAGATATAATTCTTACTATATATTCAAACCAGGATGGTATATATATAGCAGGAGAGTAGAGTTAGAGATTCAAACATACAGTCAGCCATGAAGGTGACAAGGGTAAGTATTTCAGCCAAACCTCAATTACAAACGTCGGAGAATAAAATTTACTTCCACACAGGTTTCCTTGTAGTAAAAGAAGATGAAAAAAATTATAAATTATGACTTACCGTATATTATTAGTAGGAAATACATTAATCTGATTTCTAAGACGCCTCTACAAATTTGTCCACTAGCAAGTTGATATGGAAAAATCAGCAAACTAAGTGGTGCTTAGACTTGCCAAATCTACAGGTTAAAACACCTGGGTAGAAACAGAGAAATCCTGAGTTCTAGTCCCACTTTAGACACGAAACCAGTTGGATGACCTGGGCTAGTCGCTCTCTCTCAGCCTTAGGAAGCAGGTAACTGCAAAGCATTTCTGAAAACCTTGCCAGGAAAATTGAGGGCTTGTCCAATCACCAGGAATCATTACTGAAAGGTTTGCACAGGCATGCGTGCACACGCACATGCGCGCGTGCACACACACTGTTTAGAGCATGAAAGCACTGATTGAATAGACTTCTTGGCATGTGCATGTGTGGGCGCATGCACATACAGACATTGGCTGTTTAGAGCATGGAAGGATGGATTGAAAAGTTGTCATTCTTGGCATGTGAGTGCGCCAACACACACACACACAGACACAGACACATATACTAAACTTTCATAAAAGAAGAGGTCAAAATGAAGAAAAATTATTACTGGAGTTTAAAAATGCAAAAGTGGTTTGTATCACAAGGTATTTATTTACAGTTTATTGAACACAAAAATGTCCAAGGCCTGACTGTTACATACTGTGGTATGTTGTATTTCTGGCCTCTACGCAGCACATCTGTCCATGTAATGAAGTGAAACTGGAAACAAAATTTTAAATGGTCCCACAGGATCCTGAAATAGTCATATAGTAGTATTTGTTTGTTTGTTTAGTTACCCAAGTAGCTATCCAGTAAGGTACACAAGCTGCTACTGCTATCACCATCCCTACCATTCTGTTGTAAATGTAATTAAAGCTACAGAAAAATAGGCCTCAAACTAAAAATGATTTCAAGACTTCAACTCTTACACCAGAGGTGGTCAGCCTATGGTCCCCAGATCTTGCTGAGAGCTCTAATTGCCAGCAGCTTTTCTTCTTTCAGTTTACTACCCAGCTCCAATTTATGGCTGCTGTTGGAAGAGTCCAGTTCCAAGCTGGGAATAAAATGGAGGCTGATTGGAAAGAGTCTGTTTATTGGTGAGCAGAACCAACATACCCACTGCTGACAAAATGGAGTTGAGAGTGGGTGGGTTTTATACCTTCTGGATCCCAATGGGGTCATGTAGAGGTCATGGCTGGCTCTATAGGCAAAAGGGAAAATGCAAATCCTACCAAATCTGTTTCTACTTGGGGCAGGGAGACAGGGACTAGTTTCTGCCTCCCTTAATATTTTTCCCCATTTCTCCTTTAGGGGAAATATTATATCCTGCCTTTTTAATATTCCCCAAAACATTTCATTCTTTAGGAGGGTGCGTGAGTGCTGGCTTTCTACGCTGCCTATGGATGGTCCTACAGGGGTAGCACTACATCTCTGAAAATGAGGGAGGGCAGAAGGTAGGATCTATTGGCAGTCCTCCCATAAATCAGTAAAGCTTCTTGACCTAAAGAAATGACATAACCACAAAAATGTCTGGTCTATCCTGATAAGACCTTTGTGCTTCCTCCAAGATAATCCAACAGCAGGCTCCTGCCTCTTATCAGCCTGGTTGCTCACCTCTACTCCATTCACTCAATTTAGACACATACATGTTAGTTTGTGTAGGGTTATTAAATGAAGTAAACCAGACTTGATTTCTGTATGTGTGTGAGGTAACACAACAAACTCTAGAGTGGTGATTCTTAAAGTTGGCAGCTTTAAGGTATGTGGACTTCAACTCCCAGAATTCTAGGAATTAAAATCCACACTCCTTAGAATTGCCAAGTCTGAAAAATCCTGCTGTAAAGTGATTGTGAAGTGGAAAGAGACTTACGGTAATTCAGAATGTCAATTGTATCACTGGTTTGAACCTTCCTCTGTATTTTTCAACTGGCTGTCTTGGGTAGATTTGAGAAGCCTGAATTTGTCTTAGCAAATTCATTGTCAAGATGAGGATCCTATTTCAAAAGTGCAGGTTTTGAGAGTGTGGAACAGTTTGTTCAAGGCAGGGAAACATCACCAGACAGAAAACTGGGAAGGCAAGCTGGTAGTTTTATCTGCTAAATCTTTTGCTCTGCCCCCACCCCCACTCCCCTAGATATTCGACACCACTGAAGAGGCCACTGAGCAGGGCTATCTTGTGGTCTCAGGGCTCATTTCTTTGTCTAACATTACCAGAAAACTGCAATATATAATGGGCCAGAAAGAATCGTATTAAATATATGAAGAGTAATAATATTATTCATAAGTATTATTTTTTAAATTGGGTTGGGCTTAAATTAAATTTAGTTGTGACCTGATTCCAACTGCAGGAAAATTGTCCAACCTATTATTCTTCAAGTATGTAGATCACCACATGGATACATTATAAGTAGATCTTAAAAGCCCTATTCCAAGGGATTTTTAAATAGAAAAGCAGGGTTAAAATATTTAAAATAAAGGGACTTGTCTTTCTGGTACTTGTCTTTGCATTTCTTTGCTAAAGAATGGTTGACAAAACTTAACAGGCGTTTCTGTTTCAAGGGACTATTGTCAAATCACCATGCTTTGTTTACTTACTTTCACATGGCATTTTCTTGCAACCACCATCCAAAAACTGACATACAGATAGTCTTCGACTTACAACAGTTCATTTAGTGACCGTTCAAAGTTACCACCGCACTGAAAAAAGTGACATGATCATTTTTCATACTTATCACTGTTGCAGCATCCCCACGATCACCTGATCAAAATTCAGTTGCTTGGCAACTGACTCATATTTATGACAATTGCAGTGTCCCACAGAGTCATGTGATCACCTTTTGTGACCTTCTGACAAGAAAAGTCAATGGGGGAAGCCAGATGTACTTCACAATGTTACTCATGTAACTGCAATGAAGGTGATAAAATGGGGGCAAAACTCACTTAACAAATGTCTCACTTAGCAACAGAAACATTGGGTCCAATTGTGGTCATAAGTCAAGGGCTACCTGTGCTGCATTTTCACCATACCTAGCTATTTATTCGGATTGCAGAGATTGTTTTCAGACAGATGTCTCCAAGTCCCAATGATCATATTATTTGAAATTAGTTTTTATTTATATCCATCTATATTTTGCCCACAGAGATATGATATACCAGTGGTGGCAAACCTATGGCACGTGTGTCAGAGATGGCATGCAGAGCCCTCTCTGTTGGCACTCATGCCCTCGCCCCAGCTCTGTTTCTGGTGTCTGTCGTGCATGCATGCGCGACTTCCACCGGCCAGCTGCTCCTCGGGTCTCTGCCACGCATGCATCCAGGCCTTGCAGTTTGGGCGCGCATGCAAAACAAAAGGTTCACCATCACTGTGATATACTGTGACTCCTACACATTCCTTAGATAACATAACTTCTGTAGAGTTATTATATGCATGCACATTTTAACAGATTTTTTAAAATTAATGTTAAATTGTTTCCATATGTTCTTAAAGAAAAAGAAAATGAAAATGTAGTAACTACATAAACACATTGATACTGTATAATAATACCATGTAAACATATATAATATGCTGTTATGTAATTGACTAAAATATATTGACATTGAGAGGTGCCAGTACAAAAATATTGAATTTTGCAGGACACTATAAAACTTTCCCATTGTTTCCCTTAATGATTTAGCCTTTTTTTTTTTTAATGGTAAAAAAAAGAAATACAGCTACCGTAGAATGCTGTATATCTGTGGAGACACGCTGGAGGAGGAAAAATGAATATTTTTCAGTGTTTCCTGCTAAAGCTTTGACTCTATACCATCAAGGTTGACTCAGCCTTCCATCTTTCTCAGGTGAGTAAAATGAGGACCCAGACTGTTGGGGGCAATATACTGGCTCTGTAAACTTAGAGGGGGCTATAAAGCACTGTGAAGCAGTATGTAAGTCTAAGTGCTATTACTATACAATAGTTATCTTACCGCATTTGCATTTGGGGAGGATCTATTCAAAATCATTTTCTACTTTGAGACCTTTTCCCACCAATCCTTCTTCCATCCTGGTTAAGCAGAAAAAAGATTACTTTCACAAGGCTTTTCAGCTCTTATTGGGCATCTGCCTACCAGCCTTCCTGCCACATATGAACCATCTTAAGAACTTGGTGACTTCTATCATCAAATGTTAGGCTAAATGAGGGTCAGCTAATTTGTGGCTCACTGGTTTCTGTTTCTGGTTGCATTTGTACCCCAAACAAGTGGTGAAATCCAATTTTTTTTACTATGGGTTCTGTGGGCATGGCTTGGTAGGCAGGGGAAGGATACTGCAAAATTCTCATTCCCTCCACACTCCTGGGGCCAGCCAGAGGTGGTATTTGCTGGTTCTCTGAACTACTCAAAATTTCCACTACCAGTTCTCCAGAACCTGTCAGAACCTGCTGGATTTCACCCCTGCCCCAAACTGAATTAAAGCCATTATTTAACCAGAACTTTATGCAGCAATTTAAAACTAAATCTTGTGACAGCTCTCCCAAAAGGCACTCATCTTGAGCTTGTGGAAGTTAAGTTAACCCTAAAGGTTGGACACGCTATGCAAAAACGCAGGTAGCTATTTTTCAGTTCAAGGTGACTGTATATACAAACCTGGAACAGAACATTGTAGGTCACCATGTCTTACCAATAGCCACTTTAAATGAAAACAAATACTTTTTAAATTCAATTGTTCTAAAGCAATTTTTCTTTTTAAAAAAATCCACGAAGCCTTCAAGCAAAATACAGGGCATTTAATTATTTTCATGCAGCGTAATAACATGAATAAATCTGAAAGCGCAAACACGCACCAAGCTTGGCCACTTCTAGCAATGGGGAAGGAGCTGGAAATTTTAAAGGAAGCCTAGAGACTCCGTTGAATCCCCCTCCCCGTCCTCGTAATGCAACTGCCTTGATTCACCACCTTTATTTCTCGAAGCCGAAGAGGTGGGCGGGAACCGCTCTTTTTAAACCGAGGGGTCGGAGGGATTTTTTTTTTTTTACATAACACGAGGCGTTCCGAACAGACGGGACTGTGGAGGAAGCCAACATTTGCACCAGGGATTGATTAACATTTGGAGGTTTGGCTGCAGGGTGTTTTTTGCTTACAATTCACTTTGCTCTATTGAGGGTATTTAAAAAGTGTGGAATGGGAGTTCGCCTTTTCTCTGTTCTTTCCCTCCATCCCATTTCCCAGTTCCCAGCCTGACAAAAGGATGGTTTTTCTAGCTGAAAAACACAGGACTTCCGAGAAGGAGTGAGAGAGATCCAACCATGATTTGGACTTCATTTCCCAGAATTTTACACAATATTATATGACTAGCGGATGGCTGGGTATTCTGGGTGCGACCATTCATTTTGAGAAGTTTTATATCAGGGTATATTCTATTCTTTATGCCGTTTCCTCTCTTCCCTTAAAACATTAACAGAAAGAAATATTGGGAAACAGATAACGAGATGGCTTACAAGAGATAACAAGAGAACAAATTGAATTTAAAGCAGAACTATTTTTATTAGGAATAATTAATCAAAAGATAAACAAATAACTCCAATACATCATTTTACACATAGTAACAGCAGCACGAATTGTTTATGCTCCATGTTGGAAACTGGAAAATATACCAACCTATGAGATGATTATGCATAAGATATTAGAATGTGCTGAGATGTATAAGCTTACCTTAGAAATGAAAGGCAAGGAAGAATCAGAATTTTATGAGGTGTGGGATAAGTGGTATAATTGGTTAGAACAGAGAAAGAAAAATGTATAGAAATGAATGTAAATAACTAAGAGACATATGACACAGTACTGTTAAAAAATGTTTGTTGTTATGTAAATTATAAAAATGGAAAAATAAAAAAATAAAAACATTAACAATCCACAATGGAATGAGAAGCAGATATTTGACAGTCAAGCTGAAATTAAGTCAATCAAGTAAAAAATAGCAAAGTGGGGTGGGAGTCTTTTACTCAAACATCAATTTATCCAGAAGGCAGAAGTGGAAAAAGGCAAAATAAACTCTGCAACACATGTGAAGCTTCTGTTGCAAATTTTTCAAACAGCCTTGAGGTTGTGAGCTTGGCTACTGAAGGGAAGAAGCAGAAGGCCTTCTGTTTCATTGCTTCATAGTAGGCCTTGCCTTGTGCTGCGCTAAAGGCCAAAACAGTTCCTAGGCTGGTCCTGCTCCGTCGTTTTAACTTCCTACTCAATCCTTGTTTTTAGCAGGATGCATCGCTTTGGGCCACTGCTTATGCAGCATTTGGACCAACTCCTGGAACTTGCCGATTTCAACAGCAACGTTGAAGAAGGTGGGTTGGCTCCAGCTCACCTTCCTTTCATCTCTGTCCTACCTCACCTCTGAATCTGTTACCTTTAATGATCAATTTCATTTAAGTCCTACTTGGGGCTGCAAGCCATAAAGCAACTTTACAACCTGTGGCCTTCAACTCCCAGAATTCCTGAGCCAGCCATGTTGGTTCAAGAATTCTGGGAGTCAAAGTCCACAGGTTGTAAACTTGCCCTTGCCCTAAAGTTATTGTCTGCCTCTTTCTGTGTCTGCTTTTTTAAGGTAAGATACAATTCTGGGTAGATCCTTCTGTTCTACAAGGCTTTTGTTGTTTTTCAGTACTCCTTTATGCAACAAAGTACCGTCCAGGAAAGCAGTCTTCCTCAACCTTAGAGCTACCAACTGTGTTAGCATGAAACTTATGTGTTGACTGGGAATTGTGAATTTAGTCTTCTGTGTAGACTGAACTGAAGGGAAGAGACATGAACTTTGTCCTAAATAATTCTCTTACTTTTCATGAGCTGTGGTGGTGTAGTGGTTAGAGCGCAGTATTACAGGCTGTTTCTGCTGACTGCCGGCTGACTGCAATTTGGCAGTTCAAATCTCACCAGGCTCAAGGTTAGACTCAGCCTTCCATCCTTCTGAGGTGGGTAAAATGAGGAGCCAAATTGTTGGGGGGCAATATGCTGACTCTGTAAACCTCTTAGAAAAGGCTGTAAAGCACTTTGAAGTGGTATATAAGTCTAAGTGCTATTGCTACCTGAAGCACCAGCTTGGTCAGGTATCTAATACCACAACCTAGGGCTCCATGCTAACCCCCAATGCATGGGAGGTATGCAAGAAGTTCTCCATGGGTCA
Organism: Pseudoxenodon macrops; assembly: GCA_032467955.1. Taxonomy (NCBI): domain Eukaryota; kingdom Metazoa; phylum Chordata; class Lepidosauria; order Squamata; family Pseudoxenodontidae; genus Pseudoxenodon; species Pseudoxenodon macrops. Next base: position 799,789 of record JANHFT010000001.1, on the reverse strand, counting down.
GGGAAGACATGGGGAGGCATAGTCCAGGAAGGGTGTGCAGGGGTTCCTTCTGCAGCAGCAGCCATAACTTTCCCAAATTTCATTCCCTCAGGAGTCACAGATCCTGGATTTTGTACGCATTCTGTAAGTGAACCGGTGTAAGGTACCTTGGTTCAAAAATTGTTGCCCTGTGAAGTTTTGCCCAGTTAGAAATTATGGAAACCAGAGTTTTAATACTGCAGGTAGTCCTTGACTTACAGCAGTTCATTTAATGACCTCTCAAAGTTACAGCGGCTCTGAAAAAAGTGACCTTTGACCGTTTTTCACACTTATGACCGTTGCAGCATCCCTATGATCGCATGATCAAAATTCTGATGCTTGGCAACTGGTTCGTATTTATGACGGCTGCAGTGTCCCGAGCTCACGTGCTCAGCTTTTGCAACCTTCTGACCAGCAAAGTCAATAGGGAATCCAGATTCACTTAACAACCGTGTTACTAACTTAACAAATGCAACCATTCACTTAACAACTGGTCAGAAAAGTTGTAAAATGGGGCAAACTCATTTAACAAATGTTTCACTTAGCAACATACATTTTGAGCTCAATTGGGGTCATAACTCGAGGACTACCTGTATATAGATGAGCCAAGTTGATTTTCAAAGGAACCTCACAAGCAGGGCTGAGGTTAAGTTTTTCCACTGTTCTTCCTCATCAGTTAGTATTCAGGTGCTTTCCGTTTCTGTCTGATGGCCATTCCTCTACCATTGGATGTAGCCCATGTAATTGGTTGCCAAGTCTACAGAGTATATAATTTTTGCTACTTTTCTTTCTTTTTTTTTAAATAGATTTTTATTAAACACACATTACAAACATTGAACGCAGTGTAACCGTCCTGGCAGTTATCTTTGCCATACATACTAAAATATCGTATGAAATAATATATATCTTACTTTTTATATGCATTTAATCTATTCAATATTTACATATACAAATATTATCAATGGTTGGGATGGACCTAAAATAAGGAATGACTAGAAATTATAAGACAGAGAATCTAGGAAATGTACATATGTAACTACAAAGTGTTATTTGTATATGTAATTTTTGTTACTTTTCATATATGTGTTGATCTTATTTAGTGGTTCTGCTTTTTTCGAGAAATCTTATCTGTGTCAGGCCTATAACCACATTTTTGTTGGATCTTTGGCCTGCCACACTTTCTATTATTCTACTATGCATTTTCTACTATGGGAAAATGGGAGGGGGATTATACGGAGTTGGGGATATGTAGTCATAACAAAATTCTTTCTAGAAAGTCAAGGTCATCCTTTGTCTTTGCACCTGACCGAAACTGGATGGGTGAAGCTGCCAGCTTGGCAGTAAATAATTGGACCATGTGATGGACTTGTGGGTGTGGAGGCAAGATCTTGAACTTTCAACTGGGTGGTGAAAACCTGGGAACCTTCATATTCAGGTTTTCACAGATGTGCCAACGTGGTTCTCTTAATAAATTGGAACTTTGAGGAATGTTTTGCATTGGAATCTGATTTCATTATGGATGCTATTTGGAGCGCGGAAAATCTAGTTCACAAACAAAAGAATATATATAAAATGAGAGTGTCAGAAAAGGTCCTGAGCACCATCTTCTGTTGAATTCAAGTTCCGTCATATAAAGTCATGTTCTAGAAGACAAATAAGTGAGCTGAGGCCCTCCAGAGATTGCAACTCTCACCAAAGTCAGGCAGTCTGATAAAAAAAGTAATGGATTGCAGGTGCTATAAATTGAAAATGTGAGACTAGCATGGTATAAGAAGAAATGTTTTAAGGTACATAAGAAAGAAGAGAGAATCTAGAAAAGTTCTCCAAAGTACTGAGATTTCAAGAAAATACCGTAGCTGTACTGGAGTGGACCAGTCTTAGTTTGGATTTTTCACTTCTAGGAATGGATTTTATAGAACAATAAAGCATTGGTACAAAGACACAGAATACAGAGACTCTTGAGCAGCTTCTTATTAAATACGTCTGTCCTTACCATGGCAGCTGTCAGAACTGGGATAATTCAGTTGGCCCATTAATCAGTGGGCTAAGAGGATGCTGTTCTAATGGAATTTTGATCATACTATATTTATTTATTTATTTTATTTATTATTTATTTGTCAACAAGTACAAGGAAACAAGTATCAGTATAGACATAGACATGGACACATGAAAAAATGGCACAA
>JANHFT010000001.1:720938-735834 GCA_032467955.1 Pseudoxenodon macrops | reverse complement strand
TAAGGTGCAACACGTAATGATAGTCATCGGGTACAAATAAGCAATCAGGAAACAATATCAATAAGAAGTCATAGGATACAAGCAACAAGCAGAGTAGAGATTCATTCCCCAAGATAAAAAGAAGATTAAAATACAGGGTTTCAATGAAGTTCTAATCACAATTTGTTTCTCTGGAAACCTAAGGAACTAAAGAGTTTCATTGGCAGTTTTGGTACAACAATTGTTTGTAGTTTATAGTAAATCCATGTTGGAAGGAAAGTAGAAAATGTTGAACTGAAGTCATAAACTATTCTGTTACTCATATCAGAATGTTTTTGTGACTAGATCAGTAGTGGTGAAGGTTTTAACATCTTCAGAGGTTATACGTGCAAATAAGTTCCTTAGTTTTATTAATGTTCCACCTCACAATGTCTCACTGAATAGTTAGAGCAGAGTCTTTTTTAACCACATTACATTTCTGATCTGAATTGACAACCAATTTATTTTATGGAAAAGTCTAGAAGAGTAATCTATTATATTTCTGACTCAATTTCTGAAGTTTTACACCTTTCAGAAAAAGATTTAATCCTTCTACATAAATACTCATGTTTTCTTTGCACCTAAGTAATGAAACATAGCACAGCTATTCTCCACAGAAAGCCACTACCTTTGCACTTTTCCTTCTGTCCCAAAACAACAACAACAACAAAAGATTCAGGTAATTTCGAAGAGCAGAGTTTACAGGATGATAAATTAAAACCTATATTGATTTGTCTTGTATCATTTCCTCATAAAAAGTTAGGGTGCTGGCAAATCTATTCCTATTTCTCAGAAAAGCAAAGCCAAAAATAAAAGCATAATTGTTGGTGTTTTCCTCATATTTGTGTTTGAAAATGGCATTCTGATCTTGTTGCAGGTGACTCTGAAGAAGTAGAGATTTATTGAATGGAACATAACAGCTGTCATTATGTGATAATGGCGTTAATAAGGCAGAAGAATAAACATTGGAGATTCTTATATTAATAGTTGAATGTTATCTGTGAGCATCATGAGCAACAGCAACAAGGAAGCTAGCTAAGCTGACTAAGAGCTCCTACAAGAATATCCAAGAATATCTGATTGAATGAGATTTCAACATCTCTCCAAATTGGATATCTGTAGTAGACATAGGGATGACCAAGCATGGCTGAATAGCTGGCTGGTAATGGTATGGATGAAGTTTCACAATACTAGGAGTGCTCAGATATTCAACGCATAATTGTAGCTGAATAACTAGACTAGTTCCTCAGCTAAAGAAGAACAGTTGTTCACATCCTATTACTAATTATTCCCACATGTTCATGTAATGAACGTAAATGATTAATAATGGACAAATAGTTGAGAATTGTAAAACCAGCAACTGGTGAGTTGTGTCAGCCTCTGTTTTTTTCAACAGTGAATGTGGAAAATAAAAGATTATATAATATTTATGTGCTATTTATGGAACTATTAATGTGCCATTCAATACCTTTTTTCTCCCTATGGAAATGGTTTTTTGGTAACAGAAATAAAAAGTTTAATAATCTAAACCAAGTTTAGAGTTGGTATTTCATTAGAAATGTAGACACTTGCCATTTTTTAAAGGTTTTTCATAGTTGGCATCTTTGTTGTATGTAAGCTTTTCTGTGAATGTGAGAAATATGTGTCAGAAATGTTACTTTTAGTTCTCCATAGATAATTGGTATGGAGAATTAGGATGCTCGATTTTTCTGTTCCCCAGGGTGCAACCTAACATCTATTTAACTTTGCTAACAACTCCACTGTGTTTTGTCAGTTCCTGGGAACTGTTATGAAAACATTGAGCAGTCTATGACACGATGGATAGATTTTAGACTGTTTTCATATCACACTTGCTTGTTTTGAACAGTGTTGCCTTTGGAGGAAGTAATACATTTGAGAGATCACCAGATCTTATACTTCGAAAATTGTAATTTCTAAGAAAAAAATGTAATTTTTAAGGCAGGACACTGGCTTTTTCTTTCTTTGAAAAGGAAAAAGGAAACAGCATTTCTGAAGTAAGCATATTAAAGATACATCCATCAAAACGATATTAGCCAATACAGCTGTATATTAAATTTACTGTCATGTACTTTGTATTAGGATGTGAGTAATTGATGGATAGACAGAGAAAGGCACATCCACATACAAGAATATCACAATTTTTAATATAATATAATATAACCCCTTATACACACAATATCTACTGTATCATATTTTACTGCATCGTTAATTAAAGTATGGTGCAGGGACCCCTTGAAATTCTGTCGACCTTACAGGAAGCTCAATCAGTAAACTAATTCTAATTTATTCTAATGCTATATTAAAAGACTCTTGAAAGTCTGAAAGTACAATTCTCCTGCCATCACCTTTATACCCTTGGAGGGTCTAGGACAACTCAACGCAGCATGAAAGCTCAACTTGCTCTGGCCAACTGGGACAATTCACCACAGCACAATATTGAAAAAATGGTGGAATAGAATCATTAAAGAAAGGATGGGAAAGAAGAATGAAAATGAAATGTAAATGACAAAAATTTAAATATTTTTAAAATTATTTTAAATAATTAAATTGAATTATTTAATTGTCTTGGGACAAGTTGTCCCATGGTAAGTCGATGGTAGCAAATTGTCAAACAGCAAGGTGGCCATGGCAAGTTGGTCACAGTAAATTGGCCATGGAAATTTGGCTGTGGCAAGTTGTCCCATTCTGGCCTTGGAAAGGGTTGCTTCTGAGGTTCCTTTCCCCATCCACAGAGGTGAGTTCCTACCGGTTCGGACCGGTTCTACCAAGTAGGTAGTAGGCCTCTGGTGATGTCACAGAGCCGGTTCTGCTCCGTGGGCGCCACCATCTTTTTTTTTCTTTTTTGGAAAATAATTTCTTTTTTCAGGTTTTTTCTTCTTCTGTGCATGCGCAGAAGCCGGGTTTCTGGCACTGCGCATGCGTCGCCATCTTGTTTTCAGCCTTTTTGTTTGGACTTTTTGGGGACTTTTTTCTACTGCACATGTGCACGCCCATGTGGCATGGGAGGCAGTGAACCGGTGGCGAGGTAAGTTAGAACCCACCCCTGCCCATCCACTATTCAGCTGCAGGCTACGCTGTTCTCTTATTTTAACATTGCCTAGGTAATATCTCTTTGCTCCCTCTTCCAAGGTCTTTCCAATGTGCCATTACAGTTTCCTCAAGACCCTCTCAGAGTCTACAAAATCAAGATTATTTGCAAATCTATGTAATGTGTGTTGTGTTGTGTATGTTGTGTTGTGTGTGTGTACACACACACACAGTCATTTGTTAAATCATTGGTCAAAAAACGATGAAGCAGATAATGCAAAACTGATTGAGTCTGCAATTGGATTCTTTTGTGATTGGCCATGTATACTATGGCAACCATTTGTGATCTGGCAAGACGTTTTTCCCCACAGTCACCTTGTCACAATTCAAAATGTGTCCACATTCCCAAAGGATTGCTTAACCCAGCCTAATGAATAACTTCTATTAACAAACATCTGTTTAGGTATTAGTTATGCTAATTCATGAAATGCACAATTGCACACATGCCCCCTTTTCTTTAAAGAGAAAAACAGCATTTGTTGATCTGTATTCAAAATAAATTAATATAATTAATCACGCTAGAATATGACTAGATTCATACATTAAAAACATTATTAGGATAACAAACAAAAAAGAATGAAGGATGACTACTTTACTACACACTGGACAACATTTGATTAATCTAGTCTGAAAGAGTCAAAAATATCAAAAGTAACAACATACAATCAGTAAGAGTTATGCTATGCTACCTTTGCCTGTTGTAGTTTGTGTGTTAGAGTCTTGTTGTAGTGTTGTAGAATATATTCCAGCAATACATTCTTGGATAACATTGGTATATTTGTCTTTTCTTTGTTCAATAGCAGACACATAATTTACACCAGCTTACAAATAACGATTTCTGTGATGCAGAAATTGAAATCATATCTCAAATGAAACTTTAAGTGTTAAGTAATAAACACAGCAAAATATTTTGAGCAACTTGTCTGAGAAACAGAAATTCAAGGGTGTAATTATTTTCTCTTTTAAGCATCAGCTTGAATCATCCATATTCTCTCAAATTTTATCATGTAAAAAGTCTGACCACAAAAAATAAGTTATTAATAAGTGCTCTTTTGGATAAAACTGAACCCATTCCAAGTTAATCTGCTGTACTGGAAAAAAAAACATCACTTGAAAAAAATGAATGTCTTTGAAAGAACAGATCCTACAAATAAATAAATTGTTACTTGCAAACTTTTCAAATGCTTCCGTAGCCTAATACGCTAAATACAAATATGGTTGTTAAGGTACAGATGCTTCTTAAAATTGCTGAAGATCATTAAGATTACACTGATTTTCTATCAAGTCACAAAATATTTTACAGACATACAATAAGCATGGGAAGAATGAGTTTCATAAAACTTCCTTTTAAGTTTCATGTAAAGCCATAAATTTTAGACAAATATTGTGTAATTAATTTAAATATTAATGTGAATTCTGACACAGTAAAATTAAATATTTTGTAAGACCCAAAGAAAGTATACATTTTAAGTATGAGTTAAGTTAGTATGTTAACCTCTTGTCTCCTCTCTATGAAAGTAAAGTACGCAGTAAAATTGTGCTAATGTTTAGTAAATAAATCATGGTTTAAAAATGGTCAAAATGTTAAAGTCTAAAAATAAATCAAAGTTTTAAAAATGGTTCCTATCAAAGATTAGCCAGGTAACACTTTTTGTCTAAATTATGAATTATTACATGTAGATTAATATTTTTAGAAGAAATGTTAGTTACAGTTAATTATCATTTTAATTATGTAGTAGATTTCTTATTATTAGATGAACAATGCACATGTTGTATATCAAATGTCAGGGTGTTAAATAGCATTTAAAAAAAAGAAAAAGAAAATACATTTTGTGCATCACTTTAAAATTGCTGCTTATTTTTCACCTTGTGAGGGCTTCTATATAGACATAATTGGAAAAGGAAATGAAATGCAGCTATTTTCTGAAAAGAAAACAAGAAAATTATTCCTACATATATACAAATTGCACATATTATTCAAAGCCTGAGTTTCGCATATGAAGAAATGCTCAAAAATATACAAGCTATAAAAACTTTACAGATATACATCTCACAATATTCTAATACTTAAATATTTCTTACATTTGTGATGACTTTTTGGTTGTTGGGGCACATGCATATTCTTGTCTACTGTATACCAGTATGCTTAACCAGTTGATGTATTTGTTTTATGTGTCTAGGATGGGACTAATATCCATATGGAAGAGATTTATGTTTTAAATTGTTAAATGGGAATTAAGCCGTCCCTATCTGAGGGAGACCTTACTACAGTGGCTTTTATTCAGGCTGAAATTTGATGTGATTTTGATTATCATGCACCAATATTACTGAACCTCCCCATCTACTGATCTGTCTTTTAAACATAAGGATGGAAAGCATACGGAAAAAAATAACTAAGAAATGGTATATAAAAAGATAGGAATAGTAGCCAAGCATGCTTGCCTCTTTTTTTCTTCTGCTAAAATCCATTGTCTTTTTCCTTTATACAAATCTAATATGTTTTTTAAAGGGTTTCCACATAATGCATTGAAAAAACACAAGCATTCAAAGGATATATAGAGTCGGGAACGACTCGCACATATGTGCTAATCGTTCCAGACTCTAGGGGATGGTGCTCATATCCGTTTCAAAGCCAAAGAGTCAATGCTGTCCGAAGATGTCTCCATGGTCATGTGGCAGGCATGATTAAATGCCGAAGGCACATAGAACACTGTTACCTTCCCACCAAAGGGGGTCCCTATTTTTCTACTTGCATTTTTACATGCTTTCAAACTGCTAGGTTGGCAGAAGCTGGAGCAAGTAACAGGAGCTCACTCTGTCATGTGGCGATAGGGATTCGAACCGCCAAACTGCTGACCTTTCTGATCGACAAGCTGAGCGTCTTAGCCACTGACCCAGCATGTCCATATGTGAGCATGTATAGAGCACATCTTTATTCAACATCTTTGTTTAATTAATGGGAAAGACCAGAGCTACAGTCTGTATCCATCCCCTTGTCAACCCTTCACTTTATTACTCTTATTGTAAGCTCTGATCTTTATACCACCATTAATATCTTTGGCCCCGAATGCTACGTACTTGCAATGGCTTCATCTTACCTCTCTCATCCCGGGTTCCAAAATATATGGTGGAAGACACATTGGGGAAGAGGCTGTGTGTAAGAGCTGGCTTGATAATTCGCTCTTGGCCCTCAAGTGGAGGCACTAATCCCTCAACACAAGTCCTATGAAAAGAAACAGATTTGCCTAACTATATGGCTACAAGAGAAAAGAAGCCAAAATACATACTAAGCAGCCTTGGGAAAGACAGCAGCACAATATCTTTCTTGAGTTCCTGTTGCTAGTTGACACAGTTTTATTTAATTACCATGGCCTTTAACTAACATTGATTAAAAATGTGAGTTATGTTTTGGCTGAGAAGTACCAGGTTAGAAAACAGAGGAATCTAAGCTATTTTTCAACCCATTTACTTAGCAGCCCTATTTCTTTTTGTGAAAAGACAACTTGTCTAAGTTGAGATTCAGCAAGGTAAACAAAACTTGCATGTATCCATCATCTGGGTTTATCTAAGTCCAGTTTGGGAACAAGGATAAGTTCATGAAATCAAATTGAACTCAGACACCCTTCATTTACTAAGTATATTATGGACTGAAAGCAGCATAATTTGTGTCTGGCACTAACCTAGATATGACAGCAACAGAACCATTGGCAGATAAGCTTGATGATGAGGAACCATCTGATTCACCTGAAATGAAAAAGAACATTAATTCATACTGGCCAGCTTTCATACAGTTGATTAAAGACAACTTGGGCTTTGAATAAAAGAAAATAATTTACTCAGTACTGCATCAGAATACATCATTAAAATGCAAATCAAGCCAGCACATTATTTTCTTTAGAGCACAACTAATTAGATATTGCAAGAAAGAAATCTTCACAAGTAGATCAAATTATCTATTACTTTAAAGATAAACTCAAGCTGGTGGTAATTATGGCCTTAACGTATCTCATCACTTCTTTTATTAATTTCTGCCTCTCTTGTTATTATATTTTGGATTAATATGTATGTGATATCCAACTGTAAAGATTACTATTATGATGATAACCATTTTAACTTTTTATTAGATCTGAGTTGTTCTGAAATCTTAGTAATTAGAATCTGTAGTCCTTGGATATAATCAGTACATCAACATTCTTATTTCTCTGGCTTATCACATTATTAAACATTTTGCACTCTAAAGAAGGAAGATAAATAAACATTAATGACCTTCCCCATCTTCCTCTTCTCCTTCCTCATCCTGACTGCAAGCATCTTCCAAGCCATCGGGAAGTTCTTCTTCCACATCTTCTACTTCTGCTTGATCTAGCAGGGGAAGATTGACTACAGCTCTACAACACAAAGATTTATTGTGACCAAGTGAAACCTTCTGAGTAGTTTATACTTATTCCTGAAATCCGGCTAACGAAGGAAACAAAACAATTCCATCTCAGTGGCCTGAAGAGTCCCCAGACAAGAGCAAATGAAGTTAGGGCATTCCCCCCACCCAAAAGACCTCCTTCTCCTCCCATGGCTGCTATTTATTCACAAACATGGTGGAATAAAGTGTATAATATGTCATCATATTCTCAGGATTAGATGAAGTTTCACCTATTTCAGACAATTTTCTATACTGATATAAATTCCTCAAAACAAAACAGCAAAGATACGGTAGAACCATATACTGTACCAGGGTTTAAATTAGGACACCATTCTGCAATCTAGTACCCTCTAGGACGATCTGACATTAAAATTCCTAGAAATACGGGATGTGTAGCCCCAACCTAATAGGGGGCACAAGGCTGAGTTTTGGCACACACATGTAATAACAATAACAGTATATTATAGACTCTATTTCCATCCAGCATCATGCAGTAAAGAGAAACACCCAATACAAATAATTGACAGCTTATAACAATCTTGAAAAAGAACAAGATCTCTGTATAACAAAGGGAACGAGGCTACGATACTTACTCAGACTCTTTCACAGTAGTAGGCTGCCCCCACTTTGCTTCCATGCTTAGCTGAAGAGTGGAAATTTTTGTCTCTACCTCAGAGACTGCCATTCGTGGGGACACCTCTGTTGTTACCACCTGTTCCGTGATATTCACAGGGGGAGTGACAAATTGATTCAAGGTATTATGGTTGGGCATTTCGGAATTTGAGGTGAGGAAACGCGTGTCAATACGCTTAGTGCAGACATCGGCAACTTCTGTGCTTATAAGGCTGTGATGGCGGCTACCAGGTTCTAAATTCAGGGAGCTGGGAACTGGCACTTCCTTTGGGGTGATCTGGGCTACAATATGTGGTTTCCACCGATTGAACAGATTGGCATGGAAGCTGGCATTCATAAGGCAAGAGCTATCAATGCGGTGACCAAACTCACTGTAAGTACTAACTTTCCGGATACCGCTTGCTGTTAGTTTCCTCATGGCTTCTGTCAACCGTGCATCTTGTTCTTTCAGATTCTGTGATCTAGTCTCGCCATCCTCCAGGGGCCACAGTGACCGTTCTGATTTAAGAACCATGCCGTTGTGTACAGGTGAGTGGGGTGATTTGGCACAGGTTTGCTCAAATGTTGAGTTGCTGTTTTTTACAAATTTCTTTTCAAGATTCATAGGACAACCATCCCCGTTTCCCCCAGAATGGGTCCAAGAAAATCCTGGAGGTCTTGACAATCCTTTCAGCTTCTTACTTTCTGGTGGTAGCGGATGCTGCTGCTGCTGCTGCTGCTGCAAAGGCACTTTTGCGCTAGCTGGCCTCAGGAAAGAATTATTGTTTAGGACTGGTCTATATGCACTGGAGGTTTGCTTCCCTGAATTGAGGAGAAAACCCTTTGACACTGGATTGGAACGCTCCCCAGCTGTGCTTGGCATAAGAAACGGATCCACCGTGGAAGACGACATGGTTTTATTGAGGACAGAACGATAGGTGGGAGGTGGGACACGAAGAGGTTTCTTCTCCAAGGTACTAGGCTGGAAGCAGATGGACTCAAGTCTCCGATAGGGCTTGTGCCTAAAGTAAGACCGTCGATAAAGCAGGGTGCTCCCAAGGAAGTTTGGGAGAGAATGGGACTGAGCTGTAGGCGGGCTCAGGAGCCCTGCCTCACTACATAACGACTCTGGATATAAGAGGCGGGGATGCTGGGAAGAGATCCCTGAGTGGATTGAGCATTCGTCTTGCAAAGTGGTCACATGATTTTGTTCCAGCTGCCAAACAGGCTTCACCTGCTGCTTAGCAAGGTACCAAGACTTGCTCTTGTGGAGCTTTGCTGTAAGTGGTGGCACTGACAGCCCTGGTGAAATGCCCACCTGGAACTGGTTTCTTTTTTTGAGGCTAAGGCTATAGGCTTCTGGCCCTGCTGAGGCCATGTAGAGCCATCCCACACCTTCAATGATCACAGACTTTGAACAGGATTCGGTCAGAGCAGCATTTTTACTATGGCCAGCCTGAAAAGAAAACAGCAGAGTTATATGAAAATGTTGAGCTGATCAAGATGAAAACTTCAATGATGGCATCGTTTTCATTGTTACGGTGATTAAGGAACAACAAAACCATGAACCAGTAAGACAGGTTATTGTTCACAAAACCTGCTGAAATAAATATAGACGTTTCAGGAAGGTTTTGGGAAAAACAGTCAAAGTGTGCTTATTTCCATAAGGTAATGTGCTGTAACATCTTCAGTATGGTTTATGAGGCCAAAAAAAATAAATCGGCTTTCCTGTTTCTAAATATTTGATTCCTGCTTTCATATTCTGCCAGCCATGGTTTATCTATAACTTATTATTTTTATGAGCTTTAAAAGAAGGGTATTTAGTAATATGACAGCAGTTCCCAACTGATCACATCAACTCCAACATTTAGATGCTAACTATAGCACCATTCTCATATAACAGAGATAGGCTTTTTTAAAATTCTGGTCATCTGAAAAAGCCACAAAGACCTCACTTAACAGGTAATATTAAACTATGGGAGATAAATTTGACTTTACATAACATGCTAAGCCAACATTTTGGTCAAAACTAAAGTCGTACCCTTGGCTAATCAGTCAATATTTCCTCTACAAAATTGTTATGACAGAGCTTGGATACAGCACATATGAGTGCAGTGCAGTGTTTGTTCATTTGCAAAAAGGTAAATGTATATATTCAAGCTATTTTAATCCTCCAAACTACTCTCACTATGCCTAACAAGTATGTGATTTGACAAATCAGACATATCCCCCAAAGCATGTCCATATTGCATGCGAAGGCTCTATGTGCTGATAATTATTAGCTGACATTTTGTTAATCACAGCAGTACCAAAATGATGCTAATTGGTTAAAAAACTGTTCTGTTGACTAATACATCTTCTTTAAACTGATTAGTCATCTCTTGTTTTTCCATTTGTTTGCACTTAAAAGAAAAACTGGCTCTAAGATTAATAATGACAGCCTGGATGTTCCTTCTCTGTGGATGCCTCTTGATACAATGGTATGCAGCCCCTTGTACCATGTGCCAAGAAAGGCAGGAGTGAGGCATAAACAAAGCTAAATTCCATTCTCACAATTGCAGCCATTAATATGATGCGGCTGATGGAGACTAGCCGCTGTATTTTTCCTTTTACAGCTTCATTTTACCTGGTAATGTTTTAGATCCTATAAATTAATAAATTTGTTGGAGGGATTCATCATAGAATATGCATTGAAAGGAAGATACATATTGATATAGAGGAGTGTCTTCATATCCATTTCCATGTAAAACTGCTGCAATTCAAGGTCTTTCAACTGACATATAATCTTCAACACATAAAATGTGTAAGGTTATTGGGAGTCAAATCTTTTTCACAAAATATTGTATTGCCTCATTTCAGGAATCTTATCCCCATCAAAATTCAGCTTTTGAGTTCTTGCTGAAAAGAGCAACCTTTGATCTCACCGAAGCAAACTGCTTTTTATGTTAAGACAACTGTCAACACTAACATTCTAGAATAAGAAGTTCTCTACTGGTTGCATACTGGAATGGGCTACATCTATTGAGCTCTTCCAAGAGAGCCACTGAATAGCTCAACAGAAGTCCCCTAAACTTCCTATTCCAAACCAATCAAGGTTCATTGATCATCAGCCAAAAGCTTGTATACTTGAGAATAGTATGATTATAAGACTACAGGAACCAGACTAGAAGAATAATATGGGAAAAGATGCTATATAGAATGTCTGAAAATAGATTTTTAAAATGACAGATTTATAAGAGTGATATCAAAAATGATATCAAAAAATGGATTTCCATATGAAATCACCTGAAGTCTTAATAACTAAGGGGTTATACAAATAATAAATTAGAAGAATACTTTGGAAAGCCTTCTTATTACACAATGGATATGTTAAACTACTGAATCTCTTCCTGAAAGGGGACAAAGAGAAAATGATCAGAGATCAACTAGTGCAGTGATGGCGAACCTTTTTCTTGTGTGTCAAAAATGCCGGCACACACACACACGTGCTAGCACACACACCTCACGCACATTGCACTGCACATGCCCACCCCCTAATTGGGTTTTTTTTTGCCCTCCAGAGGGTGAAAAATGGCCCAACGGGACTTCCTTTTTGTCTGTTGAGCTATTTTTCATCCTTTGGAGGCTTCAGGGAAGCCTCCTGAAGGCGAAAAACGACCCTACGGGCAAATCGGTTCGGGAACGGACTTCCGGTTTGCTTGTGGGGCCGTTTTTTACCCTCCAGAGGCTTCAGGAAAGCATCATGAAGCCTCCGGAGGGTAAAAAACTGTCCAACAGGCAAACCAGAAGTGACTTCAATTTGCCTGCTGGGTCGTTTTAAACCCTCTGGGGGCTTTAGGGAAGCGTCCTGAAGCCTCCGGAGGGTAAAAAAACAACCCAACAGGCAAACCGGAAGTGACTTCGATTTCCCTGCTGGGCCGTTTTAAACTCTCTGGGGGCCAGGGAAGCCTCCTGAAGCCTCCGGAGGATGAAAAATGGCCCTATGGGCAAATCAGAACTCACTTCCGGTTTGCCCTTTCGGTTGTTTTTTACAGGGCAGCGCCTCACGTGCCCTCAGAAATGGCTCCATGTGCCACCTGTGGCACGTGTGCCATAGGTTCACCATCACTGAACTAGTGGGACATTTGGTTGGATTAAATATTAAGCTTTTTAAAAGTAAATGGAAGGAATATAAAGCAGATTTATTTGACCAGGGTTAAAATATATATGTTGCGGTTTCTGGTAGCTATTAATGGATTATTGTTTAATCAGGACTGAATGATGAAGCTATAAAATTTGTTTAGAAATGATGAAAACTTGTTTTGCTTTATTTCTCAGAGAAAATTAGAATTTGGAATACAAAGTAGATTTGATTAAAGTTAAAATATGTTACTATTTCTAGTAATTCTTAATAAATGTTTTGTTGATTAAGACTAAATGATGAGTTTTACAATTTGGTTACTGATTAGGGGATAAGATATGGAAATATTTTTTATTGTCTGGAAAAGGGAGGAGTCATCTTTTATACATCTTTTTTTTCTATTTGCATCTTTTTTCCTTCTTTCCTTTTTGTATCTTAATCTTTTAGCTTTGTTTTTGTAAACATTATAAAAAAAAACTTCTCAAAACTTGTTTTTCATGTTGTACACATTGTACTGAAAATGTAGATTTGCAATGGATGACAAAACAGAAGATGGGGATTAAATAATTAGACAGACAGCAGATTAAAAACAGGCATTGTGTTTAATCATTTATGAATATGAACAAAAAGACTATCCGTAAGAGGGAGATCACCTTCTTCAGGAAATTAAAGGTAGGAAGCTGAAAATACTCCTAAGCTCTATTCACAAACTTGGAATGTATTAAAAAAGAACTGAACAATTTTTTTAGATATAATAATAATACAAGAAGGGGATGAGTTGTAATCGATGGTGGGAGGTTGTTGGTTTTACATTTTGATTTTTTAAAAGGAAATTACTGGTCACCTTTAAAATGCTTTGGTAGAAATAGATAAACAGTTTGGGTTAAATTATCTCTTCTAAAGATATCACTAGTAATATCAAATTATTAACTCTTCAGAACTTAATATCTTCCAAAGATATTAATTATTCCAATCTTAAATAGGTCCAAAAGGGTTTTATCACATTTCCCCCATTTTCTTGTGCAAATTACAGCAAAAACAGAGATGTCCCTCCCTAAGCATGATTCCTGAAATATTTCAGAAGGGTAGTTGTAAGAGTTAGAACTGTGGACTCCTTATACAAGGCTTTTGTTTGATTGGTGCCAAACAGTAGCAGAGATAAAAAGGCTTGAACAAATTGATACATTATGCTAGACTCCAAAAATACCACTTGTTTTTAATACTTTCTGCTCACATGACAGGCTACCAAAAAGCACTGAATGCTGACTTAGACATATTGTTACCACATACAGTATATAGACAAAGCATTGTTACTGAACCTTATGACGGAGGACTACAATTACCACTCATAATCACTTCTCTCTGCTGTCCTTCATCACTATTCCTTTGATAATTTTCTGTTCTGTTGAAAACTGAGGGAGGAATGCATTTATTTTTACCATTACCACTGCCCTCCTGTTAAAATCGTTCCCAAAATTTTGTTTTAAATTTCAGCCTTTTTTAGGAGTAGCTACTTCAATTCAGTTTGCTCCTGCTTTCAAATTCATCCCAATAAGGCAGCTTTAACTTAGTATTCACAAAATCTGAGGATACCTCTACTTACTAAGTTATTTTATCTTTCTTAACGTCCTTCACTAAAATGACACATACAAATGATCACAATTTTTGATCTTCCTAGACAGCTTCTGACAAGCAAAATCAATGGGGGGGACTTGGATTTGGTTAACAACCACAGTAAAAATGGCTAAAAATCAACTCCAGGCATGTGAACATTCACTTAATGAATGCATCATTTAGTGATCAAATTTCTGCTCCCAACTGTAGTCAGAAGTCAAGAACTCCCTGTATTACATTGAGGTTTATGTAAACCAGATAAGGTCTGATAGTTTCCGCAAAGATTTCAAACAGCACTGACCTAAAAAGTGTTTACCATTACTTTCCGTAATTGCATGGTAAAGTGACCATTACAATTTTTAATAAATATGTTCAATGAGAAGCATCTCAAAAGCAAACTTTATGGAGGGCTGAACTACATCCCAAAATTAACACAATAGAAATGCAGCACAGCCAAGGATTTAGTTGGGAATGAACAAGTCTATTAATCTTTATTCAGAAGTCCAAAGATGTTACTCCAAATAAATATACGTAGTGCTAAGTAAGTTTTCAAATGCTAAGTTATTTCACCAAGTATATAGTTTCCTCAGTCTATCTTTGATCTATTCGCAATTTGGTAAGATATCTATTCAAAAATACTACATAGGTTTTGCATTTAAAGTATAAAATTCTATCAATATCTTCCTATTCCTTTAGAAATAACACTAATAATTCTAACAAGACAATTTTTAATGGGAAAAGTCCTATCCCCTACATATTGTATATTTTATCTAAGCTTTGAAAATAAATTAACCAGCCTCTTTTTGAAGCCTTCTCCCAAATGAGGCAATATGAAATGTACTCATTTTTTGATAAACACCCCCCACTCCTTAATTTCAGGCTTAGAAGACCATGAAGTCCACAAAGTAGTTTTGGGCTAATTTATTATGGCCGAGATGCTTTGCCATCAACAGGGAGGGGGTCCCATTTGTGGCAAGTTGCTGAAGTTGAGAAACGTTGCTCTAGGG
>JANHFT010000001.1:703285-716725 GCA_032467955.1 Pseudoxenodon macrops | reverse complement strand
ATTGGGAAAAATGAAATATAGGGTGGGGTAAGATAATGTGAAAAATTATATTATGATATGTAAAATGTTATATATATATGGAAATGAGATGTTAAAATTAATGTTATGGAAAATAAAAATTGTTTAAAAAAATAAAAAAAAAAGGACGCGAGGGAAGGAACACTTGGGAAGAATCCAAAGGCCGGATCTATAGGAAAATAAGCCCGGGTTCTATATAAATGTACTTAATAAAGAACATTTGTAGCTCAGGAGGGTTTCTTGGTGCTTTCTGAGCTCGGGTTGTTCTCTAGCAGCCCTTTCATGACTCTCATTATCAGTGCTGGTTGATTTGGTAATGTTACCTAGTTTGGATAACGAAAGGCCTGCAAGAAAATAACGGAGCTCGGAGAGCAGCAAGGCCTTCCCTCCCCACTGTAAATGCTTATAATAAATAAATTCAGTAAAATCCGCCCAAAAGGGAGCATCGTCCAAGGGAGCTCAGTCTAGTTTGTCTCAGACGGCCTCAGTTCCATTGGGAATTAAAAGCCTGGCGGCGCTTCAGCCTCCTCCAGGTCAAGGGCGCTCCGGGAATTCAATATCCCGCGGAAGAAGAAAAAGCGGATCCACGACCCAATGCTGCGGTTAGAGGGCCCGCACACACTTACCGGCTCCGGGGCAGGCGCTGGCTTAACCCCTCCGGCCCAACCCGATCCGCCTGCTGTTACCATAGAGACACTTCCGACTAAGGCGGGACTAGAATGCCGCCAATGGCTGTTTCTAGCGTTCGGCCTCTTTGCCTAAAGGGCAATCCCGATCTCGGACGGAATTCTCGGTTAATTCCTCGCGTTAAAAAAAAAAAAAAAAAAAAAACCAAAGAGGAAAAAAAAAAAAAAAGTCGGGAACTGTGCCGCTAATGACTACAACTACCATCGTACCCCGCGCCCTTCCGCGTCGCCTACGTTCGTTTCTACTAGCGCGCCCTTAAAGAGGCCAAGGGAAGACTTCGGCGGCTGAACCTCGCTCCCCCCTCACATCCGTACTACATTTCCCGGCATGCCGCGGGAATACGGCAATCCCAAATTTCACCGGGTTGTAGGGATTAAGTTTCTTGACGTGGAAGGGTCCTGATACGGCATGACATCATCGCAGCTGGGAACGGAAGTGGGCGGGCAAAAGGAGCGAAGGTTTCCTTGTTTTACAGCGAAGAGAGGGTGAGGGTGATTGGCTAGAGCGGCTTTCTCTCTCTCTCTCCTCCCCTCCCTCCCGTTTTTCTTCCTCTCTGCCGCTTGTATAGATTACTTGAAGCGAACGCCATTCCCCCTTCTTCCCCTTCTGGGTGTCGCAGCTCTTTCTCCCCTCTCGCTCTTCCTCGGCTGCATCTTTTTGCATTTAACACCCGATCCCCCGCTGGGTCATAAGCCGTCCGCCCTTGCCGTGCATTTCTCCCGCTCTCGGAGCCCCTGGGGTTGTAAAACCACCTTCTTCCCACCAGGTATCGTTCTTCCTCCCCCGCCAGTCCAGGAATCGACCCCCCGTTGGCAGCTTCATGGAGTTCCCAGATCTAGGAGCCCACTGCACGGAGCCCTCCTGCAAGCGCCTGGGTGAGGATTTGCCTTTTGCTCCGTGGGGTGGGGTGTGTGTGGGGTGTGTGGAGGTGCCTCCCACCCGACCCCCCACCCCGCTCATTCTCTTGGCTGGAGTTTGGGAAGGGGCAGGGAAGGGAGATGTAGTGGGGTCGGAGTAAAGATCGGGACTCTTTCCAGCCATGCGTGGTTAAGGACGGGGAAGCTGGCAAGCCGGGGGTCTTCCACTCTTCCCCCCCCCCTCCCCAGCAAATGGGAACAGCGTGGCTTATAATCGAGATTGGACCGTGCATCGTGGAAAGCTGGGTTTTTCTAGAAGTCTGGCGACTAGGGAAATTTGGACGGATTGCATTCTCTTTTATCATGATACTTCCTGAGATTCAGAAGATTCAGAAGAAGGATTAAGAGGAGGGGGCGGACACATGAGGGCAGTGTTCCAGTATTTAAGGGGCTGCCACAAAGAGGAGGGAGGGGGGTCAACCTATTTTCCAAAGCACCTACAGACAGGATAAGAAACAATGGAACTAATCAAGGAGAGAAGCAACCTGGAATTAAGGAGATACTTCCTAACAGTGAGGACAATTAACCAGTGGAATGGCTTCCCTTCAGAAGTTGGGGCTGCCTCCTCACTGTAGGTTTTTAAGAAGAGACTGTCTGAAATGTTATTATAGGGCCTCCTGCTTGAGCAGGGGGTTGCACTAGAAGACCTCCAAGATCCCTTCCAACTCTATTCTGACTTTATGAGTGGATTGGGAAGGGGATATTTTGGGGAAGAGGGGTGGCCGGCTAAACTCATTGTTTTGCTACTACTTTGCAGGTTAAAAAACATGTCAGTACAATTGCTCTAAGCACTTTGTAGCTTCGGTTATATGTTTTCTAATGGCTCTGCGTGGGAGTAAAACATATTGCAACAGCTGCCACGTTAATGATGTCCGAGTGATGACACTTGAAATTATTTCATAAACAAAGAGATCAACAGGGCCTCCTCTATGGAGATGCACTCTTGGCAATTGTTTAGC
This sequence comes from Pseudoxenodon macrops, assembly GCA_032467955.1. Classification (NCBI taxonomy): domain Eukaryota; kingdom Metazoa; phylum Chordata; class Lepidosauria; order Squamata; family Pseudoxenodontidae; genus Pseudoxenodon; species Pseudoxenodon macrops. The sequence goes on along the minus strand of JANHFT010000001.1, from coordinate 714,144 downwards.
TAAAAGCTTTGAGTCCCCAGATGATTTGATGTTTAATGTGAAGATAAAAGCTTTATTCCCAGAAGAAATCAGGAGCCTTTGTTTTCTGTTTTAATTAGATATGCATTCTCTCTTGTGAACCAAGTTGCTATATTCATTTCACTCCCAACAATGAAATAAGGCTGGGCATCTTAGAAGAGCACTGTACCTTAAGAATGAGTGACATAGACATTAGACTTTAGAAATTGTTGCATACTTCAAATTGGAGAGATTCCATACAGAATGCCGGCAGCGTACATCTTATGTCTTAACTTTAACATAGAATGTTAGAACATTTAGTAAACTGCTGGTAAGAGGTTGTGTCCAAAGATTTGGATCTTTAGGATTCTGCTTGATATGAAATGTGAGCCCTTTGGAGTGAAATTGTGGGTTATTTACTAGGAAATAAGTTCATAATTGAAAATTGTAAAGGTGGAGAACTCTTTCTCCATATCTGAAGGAACATTTCCTCTCAGTTTATAGAATTCAAAAATATTGCTTCCTGAAACATTTCAATGAGATTATACTGGACTGTCACAATTTTGTACTGTTGACATAATCTGTCACATGTTTCCTAACAAACCAGGGTTAATTGCATTCTATTTTTTTTTTCAATCCAGTTCTGTTTTAAGACATGACGGTATGAACAAATGTGAATGTCATTAGTTTTTGCTTTATATTACAAAATAGTCTGGAGTATGTGATGAGACTGTTTTGATGAGACTGTTTTTTAGATGGGAAAGTTAGGAAACAAAATCTTGAGAGTGTGTTTTTTTTCAGTTTCTCTGATATTTTTATCCAAGACATTCCATCTGTAATCAGTTTACAAAATTAGTTACCATGGTATCTTCTTTGTGTTCAAATTTCTTCATCTGTTTAAAAGACATGTACCTTTTAAAATAAAGTCTGACAATACTACTACCATGATATCCAGTAAAATGCCTAGAATGTCATTTGAAATGTTGCAGTGAAAACATTTACAACTTTTCATTACTTGTTATTTTCTGCCATCAGACTTCCTTCCCTTGAAATGTGATGCTTGTGAACAGCTATTCTGCACTGACCATATTACCTATGCCCATCATAACTGCACGTCAGCATACAAGAAGGTAAGTAAAACTGGAGGGGCTCAAATTATTCCTAATCTCATAGAACATAGTGATTCTACCTTGTATAAGGCACAAAAGAGCAGAAATCTTCTGCTCAGCGGAAGCTGTTCGTTCTGCAACCTCAGTTGAAGCAGCATAAAGAAGGTTGTGCTATTTGAAATGCGGCGTGTTATCACCTGAAATCAGCATTGATTTTTCAAGAGCAAATTGAGCCAGGTTAACTGATTTTTTGACTGGTGATTTCATTACAGTCGTAGAATGTGACAATACCAAATAGATAATGTATCTTGATTTTAGCTAAGTATTTGGCAAGTATCTCATCCCATTATGACGCCGAAGTGAGAAAAGTGTGCTTGTGAACATTTCCTCGCTATGACATTACTGAATGCAGTATCGCAAGGTTGAACTCTGTATTCTGAATGTTTTCATCAATAACCTGAATGAGGAGATGAGACAGGATGCTTATAGATCCACAAATGCACAGCTGCAGGGTGGTTAGCTTGGTTAACAATAGTCCTTATGAAAGGAGTGTTAGAATAATAAGTGACTACAAAGTGAACAAACCAACATTCTAATGTGAAGGCTGAAAAGCCAAATACAATTTTAGACTGGATCAGGAGTAATATAGTTTCAGAAACAAGGAAATAAAAAACTGTACAACATTCTGCATTAATCAGACATACCCCACAATTATGTTATCCAGTTGTAGACAATACATTTTAAGAATAATGCAGAGAAAGAATGCTATATAATACAGAAAGTTGACCTGTCTTTTGGAATCCCAGATTCTAAAATAATATGAAAGCAGATTGTAATTGAATGGAGGGGAGAGGTGAAGGTGAACCTATAAAAACAGTTGAATAGTTACCGAAAGAGGTGGTAAGTTCCTTCTGCTGGAAGAAAACAGAGGCTAGGTAGTGATCTTCAGAGGATGCTTTAATTTAGATTCCTGTGCTGAACATATTGTACTCAGTAGCTAAAATGGCTCTTTCAGCTCAGTGATTCTAAATCACCCATTTTGTGAAATTGGATGTCCACATAAGGAAACCCTAAGATAAGAAAATAGCTGACCACTGTGCAAAACCTTTTCATCTGTGTTACTTCTTCATTTTGTGGTACACTTCAGATAAATACTATAGGTCTTTTAATCATTGTATCTCTCTAGAAATTGTTTTTATAAACATGGCCTCCAAAAAGGGTTTGTTAGCAGTTGTCTTCTAACTGGAATGTATTGTTGGTCAAATTTCCAGGAATTGCTCCATTGGGTTAAATTTTTATAGAAAAATGTTAATGCAATTTCACTCCCTTTAATAACAAACTAGGAGAGTCCTGACATAATTGGAGGCAAACCAGAGCTACTGAAAAAACGAGTTACTTAAGGAATCCTAAGTTTGTAGAAACCAAATAAATGATTGCTAAAAACTGAAATACATTTTTAAAAAAAGAACCTGAGCATGTCCAGTAGCTACTAAATCAGGGGCCAGCAACCCACGGCTCTGGAGCCGCATTTTGCTCTTTCATCCCTCTGCTGCAGCTCCCTGTCGCTGGTCGGCTCCACAATTGATAGGACTTTTGGATTGGGCAGGTAGAGGAAAAAGGATGCCTCACTAGGAGGAGACTATGATGGGGGAACCGGACTTCCAGTCGGCTCCAGAATTGAAGGCTTCTGGTTAGGACCTTTGTGGCTCTTTGAGTGTTTAAGGTTGCCAACCCCTGTACTAAATGCTAAATAACTTGGAAAAGGTGAACTGAAAAACAGAGAAGGAAACAAAGATTATCCTGCTTGGAAGGAATTGGTTAGAACTATGAACAGGTGTAGTTAGATTGTGGTTATATGCTGCAACATTGTGATCCAGATGAAATTAATTGTAACTTATAGCATAATGATGTTGTTTTTTGTTGGTCATCACTCAGAATCTAGTGTAATTGGAGCTGTATATGAAATAAAATAAATGCATCTGCTTTGTTTCTTATTATAAGTGACCTGATAACTTTTTTATTATTACAGCTTTCATAATCAAACAAAGAGTTATACAGTATGATCTTGAAGGTAATGGAAGTAGTATTTGAAATATCCACAAGCCATCATTGTCTGCTGTATGATGCATGAATCAAGGATACATGTCACACAATCTTTATCATCTTCCTAGGATGTACAGGTTCCTGTTTGTCCACTGTGCAGTACACCCATCCCTGTGAAGCGCGGAGAAATGCCTGATATTGTGGTGGGAGCCCACATAGATCAAGACTGCAAATCAGACCCAGCACAGCGTAAGAGAAAGGTAAGAGACTAAAGCACTTTCTGTTGTATATGGAAGGGAGCTACCAGAATCCAATATACAAGTATATCAGAAACTGAATCACAGGCCAGTAGGAACAGCCTAGTGTTGAATCAGCACAGTTTGGTAATCAGATTCCTGCAGGTGTTGATCACAAGTACAGAGAGAAGTACAGAAGTTATATTTTGACTGTACAAAACTCCCATCCAAATATGGGAAAGCCTCTTCCATTAATGTAGATAATGCTAAGATCAAATTCTCTGTAAATTTTCCCATGTTCCGGGCACACAGTCAAGATAATTATGAGCAAGTGGTTTCCGGTAAGAATCTATGGCAGATAAAACATCCCTGAAGGAGCAGGGATAGCAGTGCAATGGACGTTTGCAGCCAAATAGTGAATTCTATCTGAATAAAGCAGAAATTGTGAGATTTACCTACTTGCACTCCACAGCTGCTCCTAGTGAGTAGACTGCAGGAACTGAAGTTTTTGCAGTTGAATTGTGAGTTGAGCAGCTGGGAGTCCAGGGGTTTCAACCAAGTTTACAACCATAATACAGTGTATGTGGACACAAGGGTTGCATTTTCTTAGAACCATTGGGACGTAATTAATTTACAGCTAAGGATAAACTTTCTGAGCAGCAGGATAAGAAAATTCCATTTGTTGAGTCAACATGACTGCTGATTAAAAGAAAAAAGGGTATAAAAGATTTTAAAACTTTTGGCAAAAAGCTTAACAAAGAGTGGATTTAAGAAAGTTAAATGTAAAGATAAAAGATGTATCAATATGTATGAAAAATAAATTTTAAAACTTTTTTTTAAGTTAAAAGGGAGCAAGAAGGATTTTTTGAGTTTTTTGAAAAACTTTTTTCGTGAAAGTGCTTTTGAATACATTGGAATTAAAATGCTGTAGACAAATGATTTTTTTTACTATTAAATATTGCAGATAAATGATGGATTTTACAAAACAAAAGATAAATGTAATGTAAGAACATAAGCCAGACTGTGATGCTGATTGTAACTATGAAGAATACTTGGAGATGAAAGTATTATGGGCACCAAAAGAGAAAAAAGGGAAACTTGACTTTTATTCCTTCCCTTGCATTTAAGCCACTTTCACTTTGGATGACAATATTACAATGGCAACCACCTAAAAAGCAGCCAAAAAAGCATTAAGGGGAAGGAGAAGATTGCTAGAGCAACCTGCAGAAAAGGGAATTACAACAGATTTACTTCAGAAAATGTTTGAAGAATTGGGCTGTTAGTTAGCTGAATCACTTAATACTAAATTGAATTAGATACTAAACTTGCAGTTTCACAAAAAAAATGAATTAAAGACTAGGAAAGAGGAAATACAAGGTCAAGAAGATGGAAAGCTCTGTAAAACAAGTGTCTGGATCTGAAAAAAATGAATGACAAAGTTGAAATCTTGGAGAGTAAGACAAAAGTTATAGACAGACAACTGGAAAGAGAAATAGATAATTTGGCCTGACTAGAACTAAGAAAGGAGGAATTTTGTTTGAGATTTACAGCAATTCTAGATGATTCCAGTGAAAATATTAAAGAAAAGATTATTTAAGCTATAGCAAAATTTTGGATTGGGATAAGAAGAATACACAGGCAGAAAACAGTAAGGTAGATAGAATAATTTGACTGAATTTTATCCAGAAGGCAAGGGAATTGAGCAGCTTTAAATGAAATGTCAGATGAGACCACACAAAACATCAGCTTATACAAGGGAAATTTGAAAGGGTTGATATTGAATAGAGGCTACAGGTACTGACTTTTCTAAAAAATCTGGTTTATAAAACAAGATAAGAAAATTGGAATAAAGATTCAAAAGGAAATTAAGTTGAGGTCTTAATTTAACCCTTTATGGACTTGCAGAAAACAGAAAAAGAGGAACATTTAATTTATGGTTTTGATGATTAGACAGAAAAGATTATAGAAACGAGAGATTTGTTGTAACTTTAGAGAAAGAGAAGAATATTGTACTTATAATTGCTCTAAAGAAGATTGGAAGCCACTTCTTTGAATCTTTTTCTTTTTTTGTTATTCTTTTTTTCATTTCTTGCATTTTAGCTTTCTCCTTGCTTGCTTGCTTTTTCTTTGTTCTTTCTTTATATTAGTTTATATTCATTTTTGCCTTCTTTTAAAAAACACTTTAGTAAAATTATTATTTTTTAAACATTATTAGTAGGCACAGGTTAAGCTGTTTAGAAAAAACAATTACCGGTACTACCAACCTGCCTTCTATTGAGGACCTGTATACTGTACGAGTCAAAAAGAAGGGCTGTGAAAATATTTACAGACTCCTCACGTCCTGGACGTAAATTGTTTCAACTCCTACCCTCAAAATGACGCTATAGAGCACAGCACACCAGAACAACTAGACACAAGAACAGTTTTTCCCCAAATGCCATCACTCTGCTAAACAAACAATTCCCTCAACACTGTCAAACTATTTACTAAGGCTGCATTACTATTTAATCTTTTCATCATTCCTATCATCTATCTCCTCCCACTTATGACTGCATGACTGCAACTTTGTTGCTTGTATCCTTACAATTTATATTGACTGTTTCCTAATGTGATTTGATTGCTTATTTATACCCTGTGGCTATCATTAAGTGTGGTACCTTATGATTCCTGACTAATGGATCTTGTCTTTTATGTACACTGAGAGCATACGCACCAAGACAAATTTCTTGTGTGTCCAATCACACTTGGCCAATAAAGAATTCTGTTCTATTCTATTTCAAGATGTCTTTACCTTTATATCGCATCTCTTGTAAGATGCTATCCAGGATTCACATCAGAATGAGCACCACCAGCTCTATGTAGGCAGGAAGTCTTAGTGAAGGACTACAACAAAATTATGATAAACCCACTTCTTCCTGTGCACACTGATCTTCCTCGTCTATCAATTGGAAGGTTTAAATCCAGGAAGCCCTCTCTGGCACTCGCTCAACAGCTGTCTAACAACTTTGACATCAACACACTGTGGAAAGCCAAATGGGCTGCTGAATGCCCAGATATAGGCCGTTATGTAGATGACCCTACACAAAAGGTGCCAGGTTTTGATCTTCCTTGCCAGCATTGGTCAACTCTGAACAGGATCCGTACCAACATGGTGTGTACCAGGACTATTTATTTAAGTGGGGTCTTGCCTCTACTCTTCAGTGTGACTGTGGTGCTCCTTGACAAAATATCCATCACATTGTATCCAAAGGTTCATCAAGAGCTTACACCGGCCCAATGTCTGATTTTTCAACATACATCACTCTACCCTTGAATGGCTGGGCGGACTGGATATTAACATTTGAACTACTATAAATCCATGTATTTTCCATATGCTAAATAAATAAATCAGAATGAGCCATGTGGATTTATTTTCAACAGCTTAACCATTTTTAAATGTTTTGTATCCAAAGATTGGTTGGGAAAAAAACACACAAACACATACACACACACAAACACACCAATTACCGGTAGATATGTGCCTGTCTGGATCTTGAGGAACATCAGATGGATTAATCTCCAAATTGCTTATGTAAAAATCACTCATATAAACAGATCATGACTTTCTACAGAGACTTATTATTTTGACAATCCTAAAGCAGCCTTTCCACAATTTGCTCTCCTCCATATATGCTGTGGCTAAAATTCTCCAAATTCCTGTCAACTTGGCAATGAGTTGTTCCAGCTAGGCATTATGGGATTTGCAGTCCCAGTTCATCTGGCAATACCAACTCAGGTAAAAGTTGCCCTAAGATCTTTCACATTTACTGTTTACTGTCCCAAAGCAGCCAAGAGCAACATAATTAGCATATTAAATAATTCTAAAGAGATTTGAACTTTATTTGGGTATCTTAAGATCAAGAGAAGGAAAGCAGCCCTTGCTCACTACAGGAAAAAAAAGCAAATGGTAAATGCTGCTTAGGCTGCCAATCAGATTGCAGTGTCTATGCAATAATTGTAGATAAGATCAGATATTTCTGGCCTTCATTCAAAACAGGCAAGAGGGAGCTAAGTTAAAGAATGTGCTAAGCCCTGCTCTGCCCAGAGGAAATCTTGTTGCAAACTAAGCAGCCTCAAACCCACCCCTTCGCCATGCCTGCGTTTCCTGGGTGGTACGGATATTTCTCAGCATCACTATTGCAGGAAATTGAGGAACAGGCTTTGAGCTTGTTTCCAATTCTGAACTGTGCCTCCCTCCCACCCCCTTTGCACTTTCACTCCCTTCTGAAAACAGTTGTCCCTGCGCTGAACTGGTGACTGAGCATGCAGCTGAATTAATATTAATGACACAAATGCAACCTGATCATTTCTTTCCACTTCCTTTTTAACTGGAAACCATACATCTCTGTGTCTTCAGTTGCTACAGCTAATATCAGCTCTTTAGCCCTGCTTACACAATGATTATTGCAACAAATAGTTCTAATGCCTGCAAAGGCAGGACCTTTCTTGAGTTTTCTTGATTAGGTGAAAACCTACAGAAGCATAACATGTGTCACCATTGCTGACATCTAACTCACTTCTATTACCTTTGTTTCAAGTCGCTGAAATTTGCTCTGAGATAATGGATGGAAAACTCTTAAACACATTGTCCAACCTCAATGTCAGTATAAGCCTGATACAGCCAAATCAGGGGTGGGTTCTAACTTACCTCGCTGCTGGTTCGCTTCCTCCCACACCATGTGGCCACACTTCGTGAGTGCACACACGCTTTGCTTGCGCATGCATGCGCAGTACAAATTACAAAAAGGTTAAAAAAAAGGCAGAAAACAAGATGGCGACACATGCGCAGTGCTGGAAATTCGGCTTCTGCGCATGCGCAGAAGAAAAAAAACCGGGAAAAAATCCAAAAAAAAGATGGCATCCACAAACCAGAAACAGTTCCGTGACATCACCAGCAGCTTACTATCTATTCTATAGAACTGGTCCGAACTGGTAGGAACCCACCTCTGAGCCAAATCAATTAAAAATGCCTCAGGCAGGGACTGAGGAGAGATTGCAGACAAAATGAATTGTAAGCCACGCAGAGTCACTGACTGACTGAATAAATAAATAAAATCAAGGGTACACAGAAGGAAAAAGATATGGCCAAGGCACACTGTACCACATTAAATGGCCTGAAGGTGGATCTCCTCCCACCATTGTTATATTGACCAATTAATTTTTTGATTGACTTTCCTTACCTATTAAAATATTAAATTATCTCCAGCTCTGTTATTATAACAAGTATCTGGTTCACCTATTTTCACTTTTATACTTTCCAAGGGATCTACTGTAAAGGATAGAAATATATTATATTTTAACAGCTGGATTTTATATTTCCAATGGGAATATAATGTTATTTATTTGAGGGTTTTTTTTTCTTTCCCAGCAAGCTCTGGGAGAGTCTTGGCTACCCAGTGCAAATTAACAATACCGCACTTTGTAAGATTTCATCCCCAAGAATGGTGACCATTAAAATATCCAAGAAAAGAGGACAATGACAAGGAATGACTGTACTTTACAGCTAAATGTACCTTTCAACTAAAAAGAAAGGGAAAAAGAGGAGAGGGAGTACTATATTAAGAAAAAATAACATTACCTCTGTAGTCATGAAATTACATTCTTGGAATTATTCTTTTTTTGATCTAGTGTTTTTTTTCTGGTGTCAAGCAAATATTTAAAAGAGCTCCTTTTGCTTGCTGCTAATGTCCACATTACAAAGAGGTGCAGAAAGTGGGAAGAGTATCCTTTTTATGCTTTGTCACAATTAATTGTTTTGATTGATGTGAGTCAAATACTTTTGTTTCACATTTGGAAACAATGCTAGGTGGTGATGAGCCTAGCAAAAACTGATCAGGAAACTCCTAGCAAAAGGTTACAATGCAGCTGTCCCATATTCACTCTAAATACACAGGACACTTTTCTAACACGTGCAAGTCTAGTGGCAAAGAAGAACACTCAGGCCACAAATGAACTGAGCAAGGCTAGACACAGTTCATGAAGCATTGGGAGCAGAGGCAGAAGCAGCAAAGACAAGATTGGTGGATGAAACATAAATCTGCCATAGGATGGCAAACTTAAAAAATATCTGGCTAATTCCAGATACCTGTATGGAGATAAAATGGAGAGTTTTAATACAAAGACATGTTGTGAATGCTGAATGCTTCAGCATTCACAACAAAACTATACAATCTAAATTCAATCAACTAGCCTTCTCCCATATCTTCAAATCTCGAAAATATGTAATTGAACCAGCTTGCTCACACAATTACAAGTGATCATATTTCAGAGAAGTGAACTATCACCTCTCATAATTCAGTTTCAATAAATTGTAGAATTGCTGGCAAATTGGACAAGTGATTTATCACTACACCGTAATTCTGATGATAAATTATGAGGGGAAAGTAGGCTGAGGATAAATGAACAAAAGCGTATCTGACAATTAGATGAGAAGAAATAGACTATATTATAACCTATGTTGCTTACATGCTCCAAATGATCTATAGCAGTGATGGCGAACCTATGTCACGCGTGCCACAGGTGGCATGCGTAGCCATTTCTGAGGGCACGCGAGGCATTGCCCTGTCAGCTCCAGCATGCTGGCCAACTGATTTTTGGCCTTGAGTTTTGGCCGTTTTTCACCCTCCGGAGGCTTTAGGACGCCATCTTTGGCATGCAAGAAGGAAAAGGTTCGCCATCACTGGTCTATAGCAATAAGAGTTAAGAATTGTACACACTACAGTATTAAGCTGCTTGACTGCTGTGCATAAAGTGGCTGAAAAATGATGCTGGTTTAAAAAAAAATCCAGATTTTAACCTCTTCCTCAATTTTGACTATAATGAAGGCCATAAGTTCTATCTGGACTGTATTTACCAGGGTCCCTGATTGGTGGTTCCCTTGCTTTTTTGCTTCTGCAGGAATTGTGGGTTGAAAGAAAGAGAACAAAAAGAAAACACTAAAGAAGGGGGAAATGGCAGAAGTGTTTGAGCCAAAATACTACATAGTTTTCGGATGTGTAGCAAAAAAAAAAAGGCAAATGGAGATTGCCTTTTGGGTAGGCTGGGAGCATGTAGACAACCACTTGAGAAATGGTCAGTGGCTGTCCTGGTGCTGGTGCTGTGCATATCAGGTTTTAGCATCATGGAGTCTCTTCCAAGCTAATGTGCCACACTGTTCTTTACTACATTGTTAGAACCTTTACAAAAGGCGCCCAACTAAAAGTGAGCCACTTGGGAGAAAAGATCCTTATCATGCAGCTGTTGTTGTTAATTGTGAAGTCGTGTCAGACCCATTGCGACCCCATGGACAATGTTCCTCCAGATCTTTCTGTCTCTACCATCCCCCGGAGCCAATTTAAGCTCCCCTTCCTTCTTTTGCTCTCAATCATTCCCAGCATTAGGCTCTTCTCCAGTGAGTCCTTCCTTCTCATTAGGTGGCCAAAGTATTTGAGTTTCA